>JAANSK020289101.1:0-10567 GCA_011763485.2 Isoetes engelmannii
CTTTTTGCAATGATTTTGTTGTCTTCCTTTTTCAACACACATAAAAAATGGTACAATATGGCCCCCAATTCATATACCAAAAAAAATACCAGGATGCAAAATCTTGACCAAAACATAGGTTAAAAACACGACAAAAAAAAAATGAACGATGGAATAAGTTCAAAATAGTGAAATCGTGGTTCTCCTATAAAAGAAGTCAAATGCTCGCCTATCATGGCCATGATCGACATGCACCTTAGCAGTCCAAGACTCCACATCTCTCCTGTCCAACTTTTTAAACCATAGGTTATTTTCTGCTATTTTACCCGCTAACCATGATGGGGGCCTTACCAGATTCCAATCTTCTTGTCATGGACAATGCATTTAGCCAAGTGACATATTTATTCTTAAGCTCAAGAGTTACATCCATATCATTTTCTTGAGCTCCAAAAAACTTTTGAATCCCATATTGTTCCTTTTTTAATAGATAGACAGATCGATAGATAGACAGACCTATTTATCTTCTTAATAGAGATCCTGTTGTTCAATACAACATCAAAATAACCTTTCACAAAGCTAGAAAAGCGATCTTGCTTCATTAAAATAAACCCCACCTCAAACCTTAAGGCTATGGGGCACATACGATGGGCGAGTACAACCATTAGTACTAGGACTAAAAAACCTTGCTTCGAAAGGTTTTCAAAGGAAAATCCTTTGCAGCAATAATGATACTAGACAGTTAGTAATAATTAAGTTTATACATTAGAAATAGCGCTGACTGTTAATGGCTTAGCCATTGTAGATGCACATCTAACACCTTAAGTACATATCATGCCAATTCATGCACAGATATTGCTATGAGAAGTTGCAGAAGTGTGGAATGTAATGCTAATGTCAAATAATGATTCATGATCATCACAAAAGCAGGACATCTTAGAACTGTATGGTTTTCATCTTCTATAAGCTGTAACTGACAATAGCGCATGATCTCGCCTCTCATCGCAATTGCAGACGTTCTTAACTACATGTTTCTATCCGTAGCTTGTAGAACACTTTATGTTGATTGGATTGCAGGGACGACCGATGTTTAACTGTTAATTTGCATCTGAAAAACGAAGAATGAATGAAGGTTGCATAAAAAACCAAATCTTTGGGAATGGTTTTCAGGAATATTTCTTCAATATTTTTTCTTAAAGAAGACTAATATACCTTTTATTTTGTAATATACCTTTTAGATTCTTCATAGTTATGGCAAGTTATCATGCTTATGTCGTTTAGTAGTACTGCATGTGAAAGGGGATTTTCCAAACAAAATATACTAAAGACATCTTTGAGAAACCAAATGTGCTTGAATACTTTGGATGCACAAATGTTGTTTGGAATTGAATACCTATTATGAAAGGACATCAATTGGGGTGACCTATTTGAAGACATGGTCTAGTACACGGCATAGAAGAGGTTGAAAATGAACTTTTTGAAGATGATTATGTAAGTAGGTTTGCAGTATATAACCAAAATTATTATGAATTTTGATCCGTTATTGCTCAATACCCTCCTATAAAAGAGATCAAATGCTTGCCTATGTTGTCCACCATCGGCATGCTCTCTAATTATGGCAGTCCAAGACTCCACATTTCTCTTGTCCAGCTTTTCAAACACGGCATTTTCAAGACTTCCACATTTACCATAGTTATTTTCTGATATGATACCGGCTAACTATAATGCGAACATTACCAGATTCCAATTCTCTTGTCGTGGACAATGCAGTTAGCCAAGTGACAAATATAGTTTTATTCTTAAGCTCAAGGGTTTGCATCCATATCATTTTCTAGAGCTCCAAAAGATCTTTGAAATCTTGTATTGTTCCTTTTTTAATAGAGAAGTAAAGAACGAGATCCTGCTAATTAATACATCAAAGTAACCTTCCACAAAGCTAGAAAATGATAATCTCTATTGAGTTCTTCCAAATTATTGGGATTGGTTAGAACCCTTTGTGCACAATGTGTACACAAGCGGGCATTTCGATAGAAGATTCAATACTGGATGCATTACTTTAATACTGAAGGTGAAAGAGCCTAAATCAATCAGTGTTGGAGAGCAATTACATCATTCTACAAATTATTGCTACAGGGTATGCGGAGAAGTTGAAACCAGTTCTTATGGAGCATATTTCCAATGTCCAAACAAGATTTCTACCCAAACGAAGTATCCCAATTCAGTGTTTGCAATTCAAGTTCACCCGTCGACTAGCCCTGTTTCAAAATGTTCGCATCTGTTCTTTCTGATAAGTATAAGGATTTGCCGATGTTTTCGACAAGGTCAAAGAATCATCCCTATGACTGCCCCATCGATCTCCAGCCAGGGACAATGCTTCAAGAGCATCATCCCTATGACTGCCTCCATCGATCTCCAGCCAGGGACAACCCCACCATTCGGTCCTATCTACGGCTTGTCACCAACAGAGTTGGAGGCTTTGCGGACCTATATCGAGAAGAATCTTGCGACTGGGTTTATCCGACATTCACAGCCTCCTGCAAGGGCCCCCATCTTCTTTGTCTCCAAGAAGGATGGCACTTTGCAATTAGTTGTGGATTACCGTGGCCTCAATAAGATTACTATGTGCAATTGGTATCCTCTCTCTCTGATCCCAGAATTACTTGAACGGCTGCAAGGTGCACGATACATCATCAAGATTGATCTTCGAGGCGCCTATAATCTTATTCGGATCAGGGAAGGTGATGAATGGAAGACCACTTTTCGAACTCGGTATAGGCGTTTTGAGTACATTGTCATGCCCTTTGGCCTTAGCAATGTCCCAGCGGTTTTCTAGCATATGGCTAACGATGTTTTTCGGCAGTTTTTGGATCTCTTAGTTATCATCTATTTGGATGATATTCTCATTTCAAAGACCCTAGAAAAGCATGAACATGTTCGGAAGATCCTTCAGAAGCTGCGAGAACATGGACTCTATGCGAAGCTGGAGAAGTGTCTGTTCGAGCAGAATAATGTCGAGTTCCTCGGCTAATGTATCACATCACATGGTCTCTATGGATGCTAAAAAAGTCAGCACTATTTTGGAGTGGCAAACACCTTCTTTTGTCCGAGATATCCAGTGTTTCCTTGGATTTGTATCGGCATTTTATTCGGGATTATTTAGAGATTGCCCTTCATTTGACATGCCTCACATCAAAGGATATGCCATTTGAATGGAGTGTAAAAGCAGAAACAGTTTTTGTGACCCTGAAGCATGCTTTTACCGTGGCACCAGTTCTTGCCCATGCGGATCCTTCGTGACCATATGTTGTCGAAGCAGATGCTTTTGGTTTTGCACTTGGAGGTATCTTGTCACAGGAGGGGGATGACCATGAATTGCATCCGATCGCCTATCATTCGCGGAAGTTCCAGGCTGCTGAGATCAACTATCTGATTTATGACAAGGAGTTGTTGGCGATAGTTGATTATTTCGAGGAGTTGAGACATTTCCTAGAAGGGTCTCCTCGTAAGGTCACAAGCTATACAGATCATCGAAATCTAGAATATTTCCAGTCTGCTATAATACTCAACCGTTGCCAGATGCAGTGGCATACTCAAGTATTATCACGCATTAATTTTGCGATCAAGTACCGTTTCGGGACTTCTCCAAGGGAAGCCGGATGCCTTGTCTCAATGCTCCTATCTTGAGCCTAAATCGGGTGATCCCGCATTTTGATCAGCAGTCACAGGTCATCCTCGGTGATCGGTTCCAGCTTAGCTTATGGCTATCACCGTATTCCAGAGACCTCATGATACAACCTTCTTGGAATTTGTTCATGCATCTCTCCACTCAGATCCATTGGCTAAAGATATGTTTTAACATCTTGGCTCAGCATACTCTTCTCGACAAAAGCAATCAAACTATGATCATTTTGAGACACAGGGTACTCCTATTCCGCAATAGACTTTTATATGTTCCGAAGGGTGCGCCTAGGCTTCAGGTTCTTCAAGCTTGCTATGACTTGCCTATGGCCGGACTCTTCGAAGCAGCCATGGCTCTTGAACTTATTAGTCGAGAGTATTGGTGGCCTAGACTTCGCCACTCTGTCGAAGTTTTCATTCGATCCTGTGATATGTGCTGTCGATCAAAGGTTCCGAGGCATTTTCCTCATGGTCTCCTTCAGCCGTTGCCTGACGCAGATGGACCTTAAAGAGTATTTTTGTGGACTTTATTCCGGAGTTGCCGCACCATCATGGTGGTTGTTGATTGCTTCCCTAAGATGGCTCACTTTATTCCTTGCAACATCACCATCACCAGTGAGAGTGAGGAGACAACTGATCTTCGTGGATGGATGGTTAGTAACTGCTGAGGATAGATAGTGATATCCACCTTTTCACTGCCAAAAATGGTAGAACGAGCATTCAGTGAGAAGCAAAAGTCTTCAGCAAGTTTTTTACCAGTCAGAGGAGCATCTTAAAGCATATGTCAATTTATCAAAGTTCATATTTTACATCATTTCGTGATTGTTTGAGCAGTTTAATTACAAATTGTATTTCTGTACAATATTATATTTTTATAATATAGTATATATATAATATAATATTTATAAAATGATCCAACAAATTGGATCGTGGGTTGAAGAATATGCTTGAGCAATATACATATGTCTTGGACTGCAAATTTCTGAATATGTACATATATATCCTGCATGGAGAGAAGTTGGTTACATAAAAATTACAAATAAAAATAATAAAAAGAAACGAATTATCATGCGATCAAGTATACCATAAGAGATCATATTTTTATGTCCCCCGTATGAAAGCTGCAAGCTCTGATGGGGCTACAACCAAATCTAACCAACTTTGCAAGATTTCACCTTCCACCTTTTCCTCTTCTGCATATTCATAAAGGATGCATGGCATAATTTAGTTTATCCACTGCATGAAGAATGTAACATGCTAAATATATTATTTTTTAATCGATGGCAGTACTATCATGCTAAATATTGAAGGGTGTATCTTCACCTTCAAGCTGAGCACCAAGACCTTCAAGAACTGAGGGATTAGACTGGATAACCAGGAGCGCCATTGCAAGTGCAGATTGCAATAACACTCTTACTTCATGCTGCACGAGGTCTACAGTTTGACCCTGTACAATGATTGTCATATGATCTTGAAATATGTAAAATCTTCTAAAATGACAAATGGGTTTTTCAGATGAAGCAGCCTGGCCCAGAAGTAGTAGTTACCTGATCTTTCGCCCAGGGAAATGCTACCCCAGAATCATCAAGTCCTCCTCCAGAAAGTGTTGCAAGTGAAATAGGGCCAATTACAGGATGTAGACCATATTCTGCTATTGCCTTATACGCCATATCTGTAGCTCGCTTGATGTCATCTAAGGCACCAGTCGACACACGTCCTGAATACACAATCTCTTCAGCAGCACGACCACCAAGTAGAGTAACTAATCGACCACGTAATTCATCCACAAACAGTAAGTACCGATCCTCACTTGCGGGTAGAATGTATGTAAAACCCAAAGTTCCTCCTGCTCTGGGCAAAATACTAAGTTTCTGCCATTCCAAGATTCAACAAATGAAAAGACAGGATTCAGAAAAACGTAAATCTGCCCCTTCATATAGATATTACATAGCAGACCAGCCATAAATACAGATTCTTCTCTTGGATCAATATGTACTATTATGGTAAAAAAAATCTTTACTTGCACTCGATTTTGCCCTGGGAGAAGATTCGCAACTGCAGTCCCAACAACAGCATGACCAGCCTCATGGCGAGCAATCACACCTTTCTCACTGGCATGTAGAGTTGACCGTTTCTTTTCTATTCCCTGAAATAGAGCATAATATAATATTTAATATCAGTGATGTAGTACAATTACCATTGACAAATTAACAAATAACACCTAAGGACCAATTATCACACATTTGGGTTGCAAGAGCTACTTTAGCAGAGTGCTATGGCAAAATTAACAGTTGGGTGACTTGTTGGAGCATATATCAGCATAAACAAGCATATAATGTATTGTAGTGTTGAGTAAAAAAATTGGAGAAACAGGACTAAATACTTATGACGAGATTCATTTCGAAATCCCTCTTATTCTTATAGCAAAGAAGAGTTTGTAATCAGCCAATCATTAGGGGCATATGTCACCAAGAATTTGAAAGGCAGGGCAACAATGCTTTCATGTTCTCTGTCAGCACTTAATTATGGAAAGCCCAATTGTCAGCCGCCACTAATTGCACAATGATCCCAGCTGAAAGTCCATGGGAAGTACACGAAAGATTGTGGTGCACATCAAGAGCACCTCACAAACTGGAGGGAGGATGGTGAGAGGGAAAATAGAACACAACCCAGGAAAAAGAATAACTGGTTACTAGCCCGTAAGAACACAATATTTGCCCACAACAACCCGGTCGTGATTGCCTGATGATGTGCAGGTGTAAGCTAATGTAAATGTACAAATAAAGATTTCTTCTACAGTGAATACATACTGCTATGGCCCGTTCAACTGCGTGTGTGAACTCCTCATGTCCAACTTCAAGCTTGTATGCCCTGCCCGCTAGCAATGCTGCCTCATTTACCAGATTTGCCAGATCCGCCCTAAATTAAGAAGTTCACTGCATGAAAATTCACAGATAAATGGCAGATTGAACTCTATCCTGAGTAATATGACTATGAGAGGATATTTACCCAGTAAAGCCTGAGGTTGCTGCAGCAACCAGTTTCAAATCTACATTGCTTGCAAGAGGCAGTCCTTTCTTTACAGTATGTACTTGCAAGATTTCTTCCCTTCCCTGCCTGTCAGGAGCTTCAACCTGAAGAGAAAAACGGTGTAGCATTGGTCTAGAAACGTGGCTTCTCCAGTAACTCAGATGTTTTCCTAATGCAAGTCCAACAAAATGTATCCAAAGCCCAGAGACCACCTTACCATGACAATCCTATCAAAACGACCAGGACGTCTTAATGCAGGATCCAATACATCTGCACGATTAGTGGCTGCAAGCACTATAACAGCTGAATTGCTTTCAAAACCATCCATTTCCTGATATATTCAGAAAAGCCAAAACAATTATACTTGCAGGAGCAGCTGCACCAACAAATAAATCTGTCTCCTAATTGCAAAAGTTCAGGAACTAGTGGCATACCGTGAGCAGTTGATTTAAAGTTTGCTCACGTTCATCATTGCTAACATTTCTAAGGCGACTATCACGTCCTTTGGCAACAGCATCTATCTGCAAGTGACCAGAAACTATGTAAAGATAAGGAACTACATAACTACATTGGCTCAAAACTGGAAGAGTGTGCAACATGCTGACAAGAAGCAATTTGGAACTGAACACATTGCGAGACAGCTCAAAGAAAGTCCATTGTATGACAAATCCATCAACCACTTATTACAGTCTAATCTGCACTTAATCAGCTCATTGATTGTGGATGCATAATGTTGCACCATCTGCATCTCTAATCTATTTCTCATAGTACAGTTTGATAAGTTGCATCTTCCTCTTCTAGTGATTGTTATCAGAAGTATGCCATGTGCTTTCATTATCTCATTCAAATGGTACTTCAGAAACAGTGCCTCAAGGAGACCACCTTACATAAGATGCACGTATAACATGTACATGAACTAGATTACGCATGACGAACCTCATCAATAAAAATAATAGATGGAGCATCCTTTTTAGCCCTCGCAAAAAGATCACGAACTCTCGATGCCCCCATGCCAACATATAGCTCCACAAATTCACTTGCTGAGCAATTTATAAAAGGAACATCCGCTTCACCAGCAACAGCTTTTGCAAGCAGTGTCTTCCCGGTGCCTGGTGGGCCAACCTGAAAAATCCCTGGGTTAATACATATGGTTGCTTAGTATAGACAGTTATTCCAAGCAAGATTGATCCTGAGAAGCAGGAAAATGTAACAGTCAACAAGTTCCAAGTGCTAATTGCAGTGAGTTTTCATCAACGTGTTTGCAGTTTCTCATGGCCATTTCTAATGCATGTCTGCTGGACTCATGGTATTGTTACACAATGTGAGATTCTTCATTATGGAAAAAAATTCTACATATTAAGAAGAAGCAGCCAATCAGTTTCTAACTAAATTTTTATCTAGGCATTTGCAGTTTCCGAACAATTTCTAATGCACGTTCTCTGTCTTCATGGAAAGTGAAAGAAAGGCTTCAAGCTGTTTATCTAAAATTCGATTTAAAAGGAGAGGCATGGAGAAGACTGGACGAGTAAAACAACCCCGCGAATCACAATAAATTGATTTGGCAGGGCTTATTGAACCTGAATTATACAGCATGATATTTGCAAGATAGATTCTGATGGATACCATTTGGTTCCAAATATGTTATTGATGTACCATGGTAACAAAATTCAAGTAGCAGAGTGGAAAGGTCAGAAACATGTGGATCTGTTCCTGGAGTATGGAACAAATATTACACATAACATACAATATGCCATACTTACTAATAATACTCCCCTTGGGGGTCGGGCACCTAGCCTCAAGTAGCGTTCAGGGGTTCTCAGGAATTCCTGCCATAGGAAACTTCATTGAAATAACAAGAGAAAGCAAATTTATAAACAAAGTGCAGCTTACCACAATCTCCTCAAGTTCTTCTTTTGCTTCATCAACTCCAGCTACATCAGCAAATGTTATAGACCCACCAGATTCGCGCTTCCCACCCAAAGTGCGATCCTTTGTTCGTAAACGACCAGTTGGGCGCTGACACAGAATATGATGAATAGGCATTCTATCATTTGCCAATGTACCAACCATCATTGACTAACCATCATAGAACCAACCTGTGGGAGCTTTATTGGAAAACGAGCCAGTAAGCCAGCAACAAGACCCATGTACAAGAGAGCAATCTGCATATTTGAAGCTAGGTTAAATACGTTAACTAGTAAATGCAGAAATCGTATGCCTATATATATGTATAAGAATGCCCAGGCACTACATTATCTTTACGGGTTGTAAAGAAGGTGGTGGTTGGGATTCATCATCTAATATTTAAGGCGCGTGAAAATTTGCAAATATCATGTACTGTCTTTTGCAAATGTGTGATGGATCTTATGAACTGAAAATTCTATAATTTCCTTCATCACTTGGTAGCATGTACTCACCGAAAATGAGTTAAGAAAACCCATTGAACGCTTATCTGGGGCTCCAAACTGTACACCATTTTCAATCATCTTTTGGTAAGGGGTTGTAATATCGCTTGGCCGTATGGTAGTGTACAGAATTTTTTTTGAAACAGGGATTGACTTTATTATCTGTGTTGAGACAAAATCTGCTCCCTCTCCCTTAAACTGCAAATCCTGCTGGTGGGCAGACTGAACCCTCTGAGGCAATTTCACTGAGAATGTAAAATGAACACCATCCACCTCGACATTATCAATCTCATTGCGATCTACTAGGTTTAGAAAGTCACTAAAGGCCACATTAACATACTGTACATTACTCTCCACAGGTGCAATGGAAGGTGGAAATAAAAATCCAGGCTTTAGAAATTTCATAAAAGTTAGTACAATTCCTAATTGCAACAGCAAGGCTCCAATCTCATGCATTTGTGAAGAGATGCCTCCTTTCCATCCCCAGATCCAATTTAAATTCCATCCCCATTTAGGCCTTCTTTTCCATCCTTGATCATCCCTTGATCTACTCCTATCTTCATTGTGCTCATTGGGTGAATTTTCTGCACCTTTACCACCACGATCCTCATTTCCATTTTGAATGACGGTGGCGGCTGAAGTTGACAATGATGGATCTCCCTCTGGATTTTGCTGGTGTTTCTGCTTATCCTGACTCACTACAACATCTGTTTTTCCATCTTCTGAGGCGTGCCTCATCCAAAGGTTCCCATATCTACCCCCCTTTCTGACATTTCTTTCAAATTCAAGAGAACCCACATGCCCGATCCCTTTTCTAATCCATTCACTTCCTCCAATAATTACATGACGTGTTACAGAGATCTTAATAGTACCTTTAAGACATCCTAAACCTGCCAGTTCTCTTCTACACAAATGACAAGCTTGAAACCCCGTGCCGTTACCTGTTGCAGCGGCTAGAAGCGCCACCGCTGCCATTTCTCCTATTAAAAATCCCGACTGACTGCATCAATCCTAGGAGGAAGGAAATGGATTGGAAGATGCGAATCAAGTGACGATTTTTTAAGACTACTGGAGCAATAGGCCGCGAAGGCGCAACAGGGCCCTGTGGATTAGATTGCGTTCAGGAGATGGCTCAGAATTTTTTGGATTTGAGGCTTTTAAATCTGTAATTTAAAGTGTTCAAACCATAATAATTTAAAGTGTTCAAACACACTAGGTATTGGCACCCGGTATTAGAGTCGTCGTTTCCACGTATTATCGTTTGGGGGCGTCTATTAATTTTATGGGCCATTGGATTGAGCCATATGCCAAATAAGATTCTATGGGGAGCTCTTTGGTCCGTCCCCTGAAATTGGGCATTCTTTAACTGTTGATTTCCACTTCTATGATTTTTCTTTTCTTTTTTTTTATTGAAGGCTCTATATTTATATTATGGATATATAAATATTACAAAAGACTTTTTTAAGGGAAAGTATAAC
>JAANSK020289112.1:0-10567 GCA_011763485.2 Isoetes engelmannii
GTCGGTAAACAAGGGTAGAAAGGTTTGGACTTTAATGCGACGTTACCTTTTGCTAAAGTGATATCTGCTGCCAAAACGTTTACAAGCTCCGAACTTATGCCCAGCAATGCTGGGCACCGTTACTAGTTAGCAATGTTGATAAGAAACTCAGACACTAAGAGATCAGATAGCAAATTGGGAATTGAGAACCAACATGGCATTTTAACTGCATTCATTATATCTGGAGTAAAGCCATAAGAATAAGGCTGGTAAAGAACATAATCGCTCCACGTGGAATCCATACTACGTGAAAAACCTCCACATCATCAAAGATAATCAAGAGACACTTTTATCCAGCATCTTAATGCGATAAGTCGTCAAGCCAATTCGACGAGTACGACCAGTCAGCCAATAAACAAGATTTGAAGAATCCAAGTATGCACTAGTAAAGTGACCGATAACCACAAAAGGAAGAAGATTATTGATACATTGCTTATGCAACTCGTGTTCAATCTCAGCCACATCATATCCAAATGCTTGAAGAATCTCTTTATAAGCATCTGCCTAATAGAAAACCGCCACCGAGTGCAATTGGATATCCAATTGAGACTCCCTTTCTTTTAATTCATTTCAGGTTGCCAAGATGTTTCTTGTTATCATGAATCATGAGGTCAAGAGCAGTAGAAATGCAAGATGAAGAAGCAGTAGACGAAACATCTTTCTTTATCCATTCACTAAAGCACATTTTAGACATGCCCTCACCATTGGTAGAAGTTCTTCACGGCAGTGAACGAGGTGGTGATGTAGCAAGATGCAGAGAAGAGGGAGTAGAACTGCCAACAATAGGACACTCAGGACCTGTAGGCGTGCTTATACAAGGTGGCAATTCAGGAAAGTCAACAACACTTGAGGCTGGATTGTTACCTACTTGATTCTCATGCAATTGATGAGCCAAAGGGTTATCATGCATTTATAAAGAGGCAAAAGATGTACCTTGTGTTTTAGAGGAATCTCCGAAATGGAACCTGCAAATCCGGCATAGGTACTCAAGGCAAAGCTATTGATGCAACATACCTTTGGAGGGCCCTCGGCGCAAGGTTTCCAACGCACCAAAGAACAAAGAAATCTGACATCCGGAGAGGGAGAAACAACGATAAACGTCGCCGTCGCATCAAACCCTAACCGTCCTTAATATGCTTTAAATCATACCAATGACTCTCCCGGGCCGATATGTCAAACCCTAACCGTCCTTAATATGCTTTAAATCATACCAATGACTCTCTCGGGCCGATATGTCATCTTTTTTCTCTGGTTAAAATTTGGTCGTCCGTCAGATTGGGACATGGTTGATTTTCAATGATGGGATTTGCAGCTACCAGATTTAGAATTTTTTGGCCATTTTCTTGGAGCGAGCCACATGTTCTTCTCCGTCTTTGGGTCCTTTTTTTAATTGAAGGACGTCAGTCCATTCATCATCACCTCATGATTACATTCTACTTCACTTTATCACACGAAAGCCAATGCACTCGTAGGCGCGATCATTCCAATTCTATGCTAGGAGCTATAATCATTCTACTTCACTTTATCACATGAAAGCCAATGCACTCGTAGGCGCGATCATTCCAATTCTATGCTAGGAGCTACTTTGCATGTGATTATCCATTACATATGGCAGGTTTAAGGTCTCTAGCACAAGAACAATTGATCATACTTGAACCCGTGACCTCGGGGCTATAGAATTTTAAGTTCCCTATTACTAGACCGATATTGGCCAAGTTTGAACACGTGAACTCGGGTGTGGCAGTTTAAGGTCCTGCCACTAGATCATACATTGAGATGTATTCCTCTATTGGGTCTTGTTAGATCCAAGAATCTGTGACTTGATTTCTTATTTGATTTTTGAGCTACGGCAACTCATGATGTAAGAACCACAGAGCACCATCTACATATGGACTTGCATCCAGGCAGTGTCTTCCTTCATTTTGATTATGGGAAAGTGAAAGGATGCACGGATCCCCAAGCTGTATATATGGGCATTTGCGTTTGGGGGGAAGAAAGATACAGCTCCGATGGAGCAGGTTGTGGAAGAAGAGGTCGGCAAGGACAAGAAGAGTCCATGTGTACTCCTTTGCTGGGTATTCACCGATCTGTTCTTTTGTCTATTCTCCTTTGCATGGATTCTATTCTTTTTTCTTCTCTATTCTATTCATTTTTCATCATCTTCTCTTTCCATCGATTCTTCTTTTCACCGATTCTTCTGGTCAGCCAGGTTCTCTCTGAATCTCGTGTTGCCAATTGAATCTTTTTGCTGAATTTCATTTGCCCTGGGGCTTCTATATTCAGTTTTGCTGCTTTGCTTCTATTTGTTGGTTCTCCGTTGGTTTAACGAGGACATTGACGACATCCCTGCCACATGTATGGACTGGATTTATTTTATTCTATTCAGTGTTAACATCAACGATCGTTGTTTTGATTTTGTCTCTTTTTCTTTTTTTTTTTTTTTTTTTTTTTTTTTTTGAAAACGAACTAGGATGGGTTAGCGATTTGAGCTCAGTAGAATTGAAATCATGAATTCTTGGAGGTACGGTTATATAGAGGTAGGGATCATAAAATTCAATTGTTGTGAAGAAAAAGATTAACAATTGGCTAGCATCAGTATGCATTAACCTACGAATAGAACTTTTATTGTCTTTCTGGTTTAGGGTTCCAGCAATTTTCTTATGTTTAAGGTCTTCAGAATTTTAGTCAGAAAATTAGGTTTAAAATCTGTACACGAACGAGGATTAGAAAAACATGCTGCAAAAGCGGCCACTATGTACGAGGCAACTCCCCATGCAGGAGTTAAATTTTTATGTTGTAGCCCCATTTTCAAGGCCTCTGGCATCTATAGAATGACAACTTTTTTTTAGGCATGCAAAGAAATGACTAAATAAGGAAGTGCCATCCAAATATAAATGAAGAAATTTAATTAGCCCTTCACGAGAATGGCTACTTTTGCGGAAAAGGTTACCAACGCTTTGGTCATGGAGAATGACAAGGTAGGTAGTTTTTATAGTCTACCAAGACCAGATTGGCCATGAGAGTGGCAAGAATGGGGTGGAATAAAGAACCAAGGTGGCATTGGCTCACTTTGATTTTGCAAGCATATCAAAGCTGAAGGATGAGTATAAAGAACTTCTTTGTTGGTTCCACCTCTATAAGCATAAATTGTTTAACATTTGGATTGGTGTTGAAGGACATGCATATTATAAGATGCCAATCGTGTCAGGTAAGGATTGTAGTAGTAGGATCATGTTTGATCTTTTTACTCCAGAGCGTACATGTCAAATCGATAAGAACAAAAAAGCTTTTTGAATGTGCTGATGAAATATCTCAATTGATGACAGAGACACACGTATCCATGTGAATGCTATGAGTTTCTAGTTCTCCCTATCAACAATCACACAAGTATCATTTCCTTTATCGATTCAAATTTATCGATCCACCCCATGTGCACTGTTGGACAATTTATACTACACGTGATGGTATTCATATTTTATATTTGCTCTATATTAAAGGAATAAACATATTGCAAATAGAAGATTGCACAACAAGCAACACAAATCTGCAAATTAGGTTACAATTATGCTCCCTTCTGCCTCTTCGTGTTCTTATTGAAAGAAGCCCATACATGGTAGCGGAAATTCCAAACAATAATATGTTTACGAGTACTTAAAATATGACTAGCACTTTTGAAGCAATGTCGTGTTGAAAGGAGAAAAGAAACAATTTGCACGGGTGAAAGTGAAAAGCAAACCAATTGAGATGAAGTGCCAACAACAGAAGATAGAGATGAGTCAAGACATTTAAGACGTCACGGCTTTTTTTCAAATTCAAATTACTTTTATACTTTTGTTGTGGCATAGATCTTGCCTATAGGTTGGTTGTTAGATCCTACACTTGCTTGGTAGAAATAACGAATTACTTTAGTAACGTAATAACTTTGCTATTGTCATCCACTTGTCCATCACATTTCTAGATAACTATAAACAAGGAACTTGAGGCACATATTTTCTTTAAGCATTGATCTTCAGAGTCTTCACCAAATGCATGCGCATGTAGTCAAGTTTTGTTTAGTCAACCAAAACTTCAAGCACCAATCATTGTTGAGGTTGTAACACGTAAATTTGACAAAACATACATTTGCATAAAGAATTTGACATTGATTTACACAACATTGTAAATTACTACACAGCTATTTGAATTCTTAGACTACACGCCAAGTGATATAAAAGAGAAAGAATAATTGACAAGTTAATTTGTCGTTGCATCGTCATACACGTGTGCAGTCAATTCAGTATGATTGACAAATAGCATATGCAAACCAGTGGAGATAAAACAAATTAAGACATTATGAAAAGGGCATTCAAACAATGTTGCGACGACTGGGGATCCCAGGGCAAAACGTTAAAAAATGTCTGTCTTTCAGATATTTCCAAATACAAAAGGTACAATGGGATTTGAAAAGAGAACCATCATGTCGAAGGCATGTTTGAGGTGAACTTAATCATTAGGTAGGTAGGTGGACCATGTCATTAAGGATGAGGTTAACTCCCCTTGCAAGGGTGTTACGACAAATAAAGGCGGGCAAGCCCCCTTTATCTGTAGTAACAACCGAGAAAGGGAATTGACCTTCTTAACCGGTAGGCCTCACCTAGACTTGCACCCAGAGCTAGATTATCATCCCAGACCTGCACCCACAAGTCAATTATCATCTCCCACAACATGTTTATCACCTCCCACAACAAGATTATCAGAGGTTCGGCATCTCCAGAGCTGAAATATCAGCTCCATGCCTGCGCCCGAGGCTGAATCCACGCATAGAAGGATAGACAGGGAGAGCCTGCTGCCCTGTTATGCTCTATCACAGAGCTTAGATCAACGGCTGGGCTTTCTTGGATTAGAAAGCCCAATGCCAGTTAAAGAAGGATACTATACACCCAACATGAGGTGGCAGACAAAACATGGGACCTGCTAAAAAATGATCTACTTGCTTTTTTTTAAGTCAAATACACTTAAGCAATCACTAGGTCAATTCAAGGGAGAGAAGGAAATATTCAATATGAGCATAAGTAGAGATTGAATTTGAGCATAAATGTAATGGAAAAGTGGTGGAATGCATGGAAGAAGAGTTTTATATTCTTCATTATACGAAAAAACAATTGTTTTGGGGTAAAAAGGATAGGGATAGAAGGCAATTCAAGGAGTGAAGGAGGTATTCAATATGAGTAAATAGAATTGAATTTGAGCATACATGTAATGGAAAAGTGGTGGAATGCATGGAAGAAGAGTTTTATATTCTTCATTATAGGGAAAAAAATTTGTTTTGGAGTAAAAAGGATAGGGATAGAAGGCAATTCAAGGAGTGAAGAAGGTATCCAATACGAGTAAATAGAAATTGAATTTGAGCATAAATGTAATGGAAAAATGGTGGAATGCATGGAAGAAGTGTTTGGTATTCTTCATTATATGCTTCAAGTGGGCATTAGGGTAGGAAAAACATTTGTTTGGAGTAGAAAAGAAAGGGATAGAAGTCAAAAGGTAAGTATTAAGGAAGAAGTAAGTTAAAAGTAGACCAGAAACAACCATTGTTTGAAGAATAAAGGAAAGGGATAGAAAACATGATGGAATAAATAAATAGGCAGTAAAAACATTTATTGTGGAGTAAAAAGAAAGGGATAGTTGGCAAGAGGCAAGTATTAAGGAAGAAGCAAGTGAAAGGTAGTCTAAAAACAACCATTGTTTTTTGCAAAATTAAAAGGAAAGGGATAGAAAGCATGATGGAATAAATAAATAGGTTAAGTTAGAGCATAAAAGGGAACCATAGTGCTGAAAATAAAAAGGAAAGGGATAGAAGGCATGAGCTGGTAATGAATGTGAAGGATACAGGTGTATGGTGTGGGAAGAAGGGCCTCTGAAAGTGGACAGAAAGGACTGAGACTTGACTGCTAAATGCAAACTATGAGTGCAGTGGTAGAAAAATTCAGTTAAATTTGTTCCCAGCCTTTAATCCTTTTAGTTTGCAGCATCAATCCCATCCCATGCCTTACATCAAGCCTTGAATTTGATGCTTGGCATGCCCCCATTCAAATCCCATGCATCATATGCCATGCATATATCATATATGACAGTAGGTCAACTCCAAAAGATCTGACAGCAATCCTCCAAATTTCAAACTCGTGAAAGCAATAGGCTCGCCCACCTAGAATTTCAGAACCCGAGAAGTAAAACCCAGAAAAAAACACAAAACGGAAGACGATTCAACCTCCAGAAACACAACCCACAAAAAACAAATCCAACAATCGGCATTTAAAACCATTACCAGGCCTAAATTCTCAGCCTCAGTAGGCGTCAATTTAGCATTAATGATTAAGAATAATCCGGGGGATTGAACAGGTTGAAAGATTCAATGGTTAAATTCAAAGATTAAATTTCCCGACTCATTTCAGAGCATCTTGGCAGCAGAGGAGATGGTGAATTCCGGCTAAATTTGGGAGTAGTTTAAACATATAAAATAGAAAACCCACTCGGATAAATCGTACTTCTACTCCGTTTAAATCCTCTTCTTGGCATTTCGGCTTTTTCTTGGCCTGTGTCCTTTTGTGCATCTGGGCTCTGTTTCGTTGATCAGAAACGAGATCTAGGGTTTGAAATCCAATTTCGACCTCCCCTAGGATGCGTCTGGAGACACCCCTTTTCGTCTGAGCTATTCCGGTGCTTCCTGGCAAGCTGATGTAGAAAGGAGGCTAGGACAGAGAAGAGGACGTGCTGCGTGGCTATGGCGGGCTTAAGATATAAGCTTAAATTGGGTAATGGGTCTTACTCCGTTAAGCCAGATAGATACTACGGCGGGATCGTCTCTGTGAGCTGTTCTTTCTCCCGTTCTGATTTCGTAGCATAAAAAAGGGCCACGTTTTCTGTTCCTTTTCGATCTCTTTAACGGAGTTTTATCCCAAACTTCCCTCCCATCCTTCCGATTATTTGCTCTGTTTAGATAGAACAGACTATAAATACTCGTCCTTCCTCCACAGCAGATCCTATTTTCATCTGGGTTCTTTTTCTTCACTCCGTTGCAAGAATTGGGCCATGGCATACAAAGATTTTGTGCAAGGGGATCATATTCCAAATGATCTTGATGTTGCAGCTGGCAATGAGGGCAGTTGGCCAGGTCCAAGGCTTTCTTTCTCTCAGGATTTTGTTCAAGCAGGGGCTCAGGTTTTAAATTCAAGGAAAGATGATGCTTTTCGAGCATCTGGGGACTTTGATTTTGGGATGCATATACCAGATTTAGACTGTGAATCTGGCAAATCTATGTTAGCAGCTGATGAACTGTTTCAGAATGGAAGGATTCTGCCTTTGCCTCTTGTGCCAAGGGTTCCAAGACCAGGCAGAGACAGACATGGCCAAACAGAGGTGTTCAAGGTTAGTGAATGTATTGACAAAGAGTTCAGACCAATTTCTTGCTTGCCTCCTCCTCCTGCTCCTGCTGATTCTGTTATTTTGCCAACAGCTGCTAATTCTGTTCCTCCTGATTCTGTAACCTTGCCAATACCTGCTAAAACTCCTAGAAATTCTTCATGGAAAGAAATGTTTGGTATAGGCAAGATGGACCATAGTGGTTCAGAAAAGTTTGTCAGAAGTTGCTCCAAAGTTTTGTTCAGAAGCAGCTCTGCTAGCAAAGTTGAGAGTTCTTCTCTGCCCCTAGAGCCTCTGCTTGGACGCTCAGCTTCTGATTCTGGTGCCACATGTTGCCCTTCTTCTGATATACCCTGCTTTGCAGTTCGTCCTGTGCATGATGCAGTTTCATCATCCTGCAGATCTGTAGGAGTAGATAAACAGTCTGAAGGATCATGTGATCATGTGCCTGAACCTTGTGATCATGCAAGAAATTTTCAGACACAGAGAAGCAGAGATGCAAAAGCAAAAAGAAGAGATCTTGGCCTTGTGGCTCCCCCTGTTGCACATATTTCATGTGATAAGAAAGTGAACAAACAAGTTTGTGAGTCTGAGCAAGTGAAGGTTAGTAGTAACTTAAGAAATGCACTTGATGGCAGAATGAGCTCCAGTAAACCTGCGCTGCGCAGCGTAAAATCTGAAAAGGGACGCTGTTCTGAGAATTCAAAGGATCCTGACAAAATTGCAAAACATAGGGATGCTTGGAGAGCTTATGAAAGGCCTGTTATGCATCCTAATGTGAAAATTACTCCTGTCTTGCATATGGAGGTATGCATGGCTCAGTCTTCAGTGGTTTCTAAGGTTTCAAAAGTAAAGCTGTTTGATTATCATCAGTTGCCCTTTGTGAAAAAAGAAAAGGCTTGTTCAGACTCAAAGCCTCACCTGGCAGCCTAGACTGGTTGCTTCTTTGGAGTTTTCCTTCTCCTTCTCTTGGTTACTTTTCTGTGCATATTTTTGATATGAATGAGCTGGGAACATTTGCATTTCATATTGGTGAAATTGATACCATATGCTGTGTGTCCAGCTCATTCATGTTATGTTATGTCAATCTATAAAAATTCTGCATTGCAGATCTCAAACTGTAATGCCCTTGCTGGGCTCTGTTTAATCAACACTTAGTTTTTTTTTCAATGTTTCAGATGCCCTCCAGAGTATTTTGGAATGTAAATTAAATTGCCAAATATCAGGTGCAACTGCAAGTATGAACTTCAGGTGGTTCTTTCAATGCTCTTTAAAGCTAATAGTTTGTATAGTAAGATCATGCAATTTATCCTGACACAGTCTGCAACAGAAAATAGATGGACCCACTAGAAATACCATGCATAGGCTAGCTGAGATTTTATTCTCTGTTTCTTAAGAAGCTGATTGTCTGTTGCCAAGGTTGTTCTCACATAATTTTTCTCTACAACGCGCAAGCAACTCTATTTTTTTTTTTTAATAAGAGATTGATAGACATTCAGTTGACAAAACACATTACAGATAGATCTAAGGTGGACAAACACCATTCCAGAAAAAGTATGAACTGCAATTTCATTGCACAAAAAAGTTTTTGATTCCTAGCCTGTTTTGTTCTATTCCTAACTACTAAGCTAGTAGATAGATCTAAGAACCGTGGGTCTGGATGGTACTATAATTTTACTATACCAGAAAAAGTATGAGCTGCAATTTCATTGCACAGAAAAGTTTTTGAGCCCTAGCCTGATTTGTTCGATTCCTAACTACTAAGTTAGAGATAGATCTAAGGTGGATAAGACACTATTCCAGAAAAGTATGTAATTACATTGCACAAAAAAAGTTTTTGATTCCTGGCCTGTTTTGTTCGATTCCTGGCGGGTGCCGAAGATGTCAACAATGATGGATTTGTTTTATGTACTCTGCAGGAAATGCATAACTTGAGAATTAAGATACAAGTAAAAATATGCTCTAGCACAGGATAACCTAGCCAAGCATAATTTCCGAACGCTCCTCAACGCGAAACTGAAAACAGATGTACATTGGTTACCTAAATTAGCTTTGACTAGTGTTGGCATAGGCTAGATTTGGCCTGATGATGTACGCCATAATTTTGGCCATAATTTTGTGCTATCCATCCGGATGGGCATTCATTTGGCCAAAACATCAGCCTTCATGGTTCATATAGCCAAAACATCAATGCCTCTGCGTCTTCTTAATCCCGCCACCGTGGTCTTCAAAAAGGCACTACGTATCTCCCACCCCTGGTTACCACACAGGCAGGGCTCGAATTTAGTGGCCCACCTAACTGAGAAAAATGCCGGCCCCTATTCAATATCACCAGATTTTCGAACTTTTTGAAGCCTACTCTCGACTTTTTTGCAAAAATTGCCCGAAAATTGGTGGAATTTTTTTTTTTATGTAATCGGAAATTTTTAAGGATGGCCGGATTTTTCGGGGCCAAACCCCCCTATTTTCGAACCATGCACACAAGGTCATCCAAAGTATAGCAGGTGCAAAGTTTTTTAGGAAAATTGTAAAAATGCCCTTGTATTTTTAGATATTTATGAAAATGCCCCTATATTTTCTTAATTTATTAGAATGCCCTTACTTATGCTTATTGCTACGGTCCTTATATTTGGCATGATAGGAGTCGATCCGCGAAGACAATTCCGGCAGGACTTTGCATCAAAAGACAATTCCAGTGGAAATCAACCTGCTTTGAGAATTCCAAGCCCATTTAAGCACTGTTTCGTTAACTATGGACTTTCTACAAGTCCATATGTACCCCAAATTGTCCAAAACTATGAAAAACGGGCATTTTGGGTCTGAATTGTAGTTATTAATCTTAATAATCGACACCCAGGCGCTCTTAATGGATCGTCTGAAATTGGGCGTCCGCCCGATTGTGCGTGGTCTAGTATCACAAAACAACAAGTGACATACATTCATTCAAAATCAAAGCCATGAAAAGTCCGTCATATAATTTAAGTTATATTGTTTCTTCACATAAATAACAGACGAAACTAGACTGTCGCCCAATTTCATAGGTTGATGTTACGAAATGTTACTCGAATGGGAAGGAAAATGGGCTGTCGCCCGATTTGCATTGCACCAGTCACGGTGGAATGAGGCATTCCTC
>JAANSK020289123.1:0-10567 GCA_011763485.2 Isoetes engelmannii
TCCCACCGTAACGACATCCTAACGAAAATCAACGGAGACCATGGCGGTTGCTTCATGCCTCCTAACGCGGATGCCCAGAAGATATAGGTCGTTCGATTGTGAATCGGACGGATGGGATTGAAAGATTCCTCCACCCAACCCCAAAATCAAGGTTTGCCCTTCGGGCAACCCAAAAAAGGGAATTTCAACAAATAAAGAATAGAATAGAATAGAATAGAATTACTTTTATCGTCCATAGAGGCAAGGTATTGTTGCAAAATTTGGGACATGCAAGGTATTTTGATTTGAAAATTTTATTATCGTTGAGGTGAAATGGAGAACTAAAGAGGCGGCAGACCATTATTTAAAAGGGTCCATTTGCTCCATTCTTTTGCAGCGTGTTTCTTCCCTAATTTCTCTTCAGCTTGTTTGCTGAGTATTTCGGAGCGCGGAGGCCTGCCTGACTCGCCGGAATTGAAGGCACAGGAGCATTCGTGCAACGTGAAAGCAGGGTGGCCGTAGATTCAGCGCCACGTGTCGCACATCCAGCAGCTGCGGTGAAGAATGTCAAGTGAAAATGGGAATGTCGTGCAGAATTGCGGGCGAAAATAGAGGGCAACATTCTTGAAAAGAAGTGCTGCCACGTAGCAAGGCGCGATTGGCTGTCCGGGGAGAATCTAGGGCACCCTGCTTTTACGTTGTTTGTATTTAAATGTCCTGCTTGCCAGAAAGTGCGACTCTGCATTCTTTTATCTGCCAAGAGATTTAAGGGCGTTTTGTTTTCCTGCTTCTTCTTCTAGTGCTTAAATTCGCAGAATACCTTTTGAGTTGAAGTTTATGCTTTTTCTGTGTTCTGATATGTTCATGTGGTAAATACTACGATAGTAACAGAGTTATTGCTGCTGCCACATACTCTCTTTGGTTGTCTTGCTAATTGTAATGTATAGATTGGCTCAATATTTAGTGTTCTGAATGTTTCCGGTTTTGAAGCATGTGCAAAAGATGTTTGATCGGCAAGTTCCAGCATGGTTTGTGCTGTGTTTTATGGACAAAGCATATGATGCAAATATATGGATTTGCTTTGATAATCTTTGATGAAAAAGTTACTGCTGATGCTCAGAAGATTCTAATATGATTTTATACATGTTGCTATATGCCATTCAAGTTCCTTCAAGCATGTTTTCTGCTGTGTTTCATCGACAAAGCATATGAATGCAAATATCGTCATTGTTTTGAATAATCTTTGATGAAAAGTTACTGCTGATGCTCAGAAGATTGCAATATCATTTTATACTGTGTTGTTATATGCAATTCAAATTCCTTTTGCTGTGGGCATGCATATGATGCAAACAAGGTGTCGGTTTGATTAGATACATGATGAACAAGTTATTGCTGATGCTCAGAAGATTGCAATATTATTTTATACTATTATTCAAGTTTCTGTATGCCATGCAACTAGTATATATAGTGATCCTGTGTCGTGCTACTAAAAACACAGCCTTTTCTTTGAAACACCGTAGATTTACGGTCATCTCTTCTCTTTTGAGTTTGAAGGCTTGGGCCAAAAGCTTCCAGTCCTCCCTGTAGCACGATCTGTGTTGTGTTTTTTACGGATTTAAAATGAAAGGAATGAGGAAATACTACCTCCAATTTTTCCAAATCAAATCTAAGGATTCTCTGTCTTCATCTTCTGCGCCAGTACTCTCCATCGTAGCATGTCCCGGAGCTGCTCCATAGCCGCCCAGAATTCCTTAGATATTCTATTTCTAAGCCATCTTTGACTCTGCTACCATGATAAATTACAGAAACGGAAACCATGAATTGAACCAGCGGTAAAAGCTCCAGCCGTGGCAATACATAATATAAATATAAGAGATGAATCGTTCCTCTCTAAAAGTACCTTCTCGTTGTATACATATTTCGAGCTTTGCCTGCTGCTGAGGAACGTCCACCCACCTGATACATCTATTTTGCAGTGGCTTTTTCATAGGATTGCCCTGCTGGCATCCGTGGCTTTTTCTTCGGATTGCCTTGCTGATGATCCATAATTGAATTTAGATCATATCTTCAACCTCTTGCAAGATCATATCTTCAACCTCTTGCAAGAGATAGATGATGAAATTTGCAACCTCCTTTGTAGATGCAATTTAGAAACTATACTCAATACTTTGACACAAATGTTGCAACTGATGAGATCAATACTATAATAGTATTTGTGTCATGTTGTAGTGATTTTTGAGCATGAAGCATAAAGCCATGCTTCAAATCACTACATTTATAAGGAGCTAAATCAAGTGCAATTGAATACCAATCTTCCTACCTTTTCTGCTTTTATGCTTACACATCTCGTTATATAAAATCGTAAGGAGGCGTGTCTACATTTTTCCGGCACCGGTGTTAGCGTTATTTTGGCAAAATTCTTGCCGGAATCTTCAACTTTCTGGCGCCCCACCGTTCAAGGTGCGATACGTGGACATAGATTAGCTAGGATTCTTAAATAGGGAGCGGTGGAACGAAGTAGCGGGCGGTGACATAAGAGACGCCTCACATGTGAGCGTCAAACGTCTCAAGAAAGGCTCGAAAACGTCAGAAACAGTTGCTGGAGCTGGAGCTGGAACTGCTCCAGCAGTTCGACGATGAGCGGCAAGCCGTCCGTCTAAAAAACGAATCATGTGAATGCTCTTACTTTCGCATGTGAGGCGTCTCTAAGTAGTCAAAGCGCTTCAGTGCATCAAACCTTGCGAACTATACAAGGCATCTCACAGCTCCGGTGAAATCTCAGAGCTCCGCTGAAGATGTACTTTGCCTACATATGGTCTGGTGATTTTATACGTTGCTCATGCATCCTTCTTTTCTTTCATTTAGGTGTTCAACAGATCACTAATCACTGTTAGCTTCTTCTTGGTCGGATTGTGGCATTGTGCTTGCAGGTTATAATGTGGAGCATTCTGGAGAGAGGATTTATGCTTCTATTGTTGCATACAAGATATATGGTCGTTCTGTTTTGGCATATACCCAATCAGAACTCTGCTTTTTCCTCGAAAAAGGCTCGAGTGAGGGTTGCCGGGGGCGTTTTGGACGAGGGCTTATATTGAAGGACGAAACGCCCTGGCAAGAAACGAGCAGGGATTCATGATTCTCTTGCACATCTTGATGTGCGTTTTAGTTTTTTAGATTCTTTGTGCATATTCTGCATCTATGTATCTTTTCTTTAACTTTCATGATGCATTTCTGACAAATTCG
Source organism: Isoetes engelmannii (assembly GCA_011763485.2). NCBI lineage: Eukaryota > Viridiplantae > Streptophyta > Lycopodiopsida > Isoetales > Isoetaceae > Isoetes > Isoetes engelmannii. Next base: position 3,223 of record JAANSK020289123.1, read on the forward strand.
TTGCCTCTGTTACAGAATTTTGTTTCCTCTTAGTTCGGGTTTTATTTTCTTTTGTGGATAAACCTGGAACAGCACCTAGCATCATGTTTTACTTTGGAGAGGTTGCTTACGCTTGCACTTGCCTGGACCATGTTCAGGCTCTGTTTTCGTAGAGTGGTGAAGAGGTATTTCTTCAATTTTACACGTTTAGCTTTCTTATTTTCTTCTGAAGTTATGAAAATATAAGATGTTTCACTTTCAAGGTTTCTGATGCAGCAATATAGCAATCAATCTTTTCTGTGTGAACACACTTTTGGCAAAGGGAACGTATTGATGATTCTCTGTCACTGTCACTGTTAACCGAAGGTGGATTTTATAGCTTGGGATAGGTATGATATTTCTCAATTCTCACTATTTAAGCTAGAGTCTTTATGCTTTAAAAATTGACTTGCCGTGGTTTGGCTATTTTAGAAAGCTTGCATTCTTGATTGTACAAAAGAGGCAGACACTGCAGACATGGAATTAAGGCAGATTCTGTATCAAAGTTACAGTCCTTTAGCCGTTTGATTGACAGATTTGCCAAAATTGTACAGAGAATTGCATATCATGGAGAATACACGAACAACATAGAGAATGCAGCTATTGCTCTGTCACAAGGAAGAAAGTCACGTCTAAACAGTGGAGGAGCCAAAAATGAAGACATTTTGAAAATTTTGAAGCGCTTGGAGTCGAAAGCACAGCATGTAAGTAACTTACGATCTCCATTGTTTTCAAAATCTGTGAAATGTGAGATGTTGAATGTGTATTGTGTACCCTCATATTATTGTGCCAACGTATAATTGTGCTGCCTGTGGCAGAAAAGCTGCTACAAGGAGTGCCAATTTTAGTTGGGAGCAGCATGGGAACAATGGCCAAGCAAATCCATTAGTTGCACTATGAATAGTTTTCATGACAACAAGGGAAGCACATTTTATGACGCTCATCATGCACTATAATGTCATCATGGGCAGTTTTTGAAATGGCACAACATGCTTGGTAACGATCTATCTTCCTTGCAAACATGCAGAAGAAAAAGGAGCCAGCTCAGTATATCTTAAAATGGAGAGAATGTTTGGAAATTATGGTGCATGCATTCGTTGTTGTTGAATGTGTAGTGTGCCCAATGCTGACCAGATCTTGAAACTTTGTTTGCTCAAAATGAACACTCTTCGACGTCACTCATACCTGTGTCTTCCCTGCATTTACTTAAAACCCCCTGGACATTATAATCCTCTATTTTATTTTTCCTCAGCTTTAGTGCTCTATGCTTTGCTTTTTGAACGAGTTTATTAGATTCTTCTGGAACTCTGCATTATAACATGCTACAGGAAACAGACCACAATGAAGTTGGAATCTTTATTTCTTTTTGGCTCCATGAAACCATGAATATATTTGTACCACATGATAGCATACGATGCACATTTGTGATACTCTACTTTCTTTTTATGTGTTCATCAAATTTGCTGTTCTTACCTTGCTGGTACTCTTGACCTCGAGAAGGCTTACTATTGTAACATTAATGTTGTAGCAGAAGTTTACAGGGACTTAGATGTGATGCTGATTGTGCTAGACATGGTAACTAATGAAGGAATGGACTCAATGTCTCATGTTATTGTAAACTAATATATCATAGCTCAGTATGCAGCCTATCATTATTTAATGGAGACTCCAGGCCCTTTGTTTAGGACTTTGTTGTAAGGGCTATAAATTCCAGTGTTCAATTAGTTTCGTGTGAGATCAACAACCAGGATTACTTAATTGTATTGCTTCTTCTGGGATTGGTAGAGATTGTGTAATGTAAAAAGCAAGTTCAGGTGCAATTCTCACAGAGTGGATTTGCCATTTGATACGTCTTTGTACGAGAACCTGTGCTCTGCAACGACATAAGGCAATGTTGATATGGGGCATATTGATATGCTTGACACATGTTCATCCTATGTTCTCTTTAGGAAATGTATGATAAGGATGAGTTAACGTGGTGGAATATCATGTACAAGAAATATGGAAGAGGCAATATGTATACAGCTGTATGCTCATTGATTACTCATTATGTAGATCCCTTCTTTCACAGAATGCATACATATTAAAATAGACATGTTACGAACCATCTATATCCCTTCTTTCATAGAATGCATACATATTAAAATAGACATGTTACGAACCATTTATATATTCAAATATCTTGGAAGGAGTGAGACAATTTCGTCACCATGATGAAATAATTTTCTGAGCATGTTTGCCTTTTCTTTCTCTATTTCGATCTTCAATTCTACAACCTTTTCTTTTAGTATTGGTAGACGCTACAACTATTTCTTGCATTTAATATTGGTATACGTGATTTTATACCTTGAACTAAAAGTCGTTGCATGTAAAACGTTGAAACACCTTCATATTGAACGACCATTAAGCCTCTCGTTGAAACACCTTCATATTGAACGACCATTAAGCCTCTCATTGTCTAGCACGACCACCTATCTCAAGAACCACCACTATTTACAACATTTACGCATTCAAATTCTAATATTTTACACGTATTATTAGTATGCGAACTAAGTATTGTTGTTGTTCTCTCTAAGCATCATGTCTACCTTTGCTTACAATCTCTATCAAACAAAGAAATATTTCTAGCAATCACATAAGTTAATTACTAGCAACTAAGTTACTAATAGCGAACTAGCCATAACACAAAAGGACATTACGCCCGGCATCGCCGGGCACACGTTTCTAGTTTGTTCTAATACTTATACTGTTCTAACATGATAAGTTATGATAAGTTGGCTTTGGAGCTTTCTTTTAATTTATCAACTCATGAAAAGAACTTGAGCAGGTTGTGACAATAGCCAGGAACAACCAATCAAACGCTGGTTACAACATGCTCAAATGTCCCAATCATCCACATATGCAATGAGCCCATCACCAAAAAGAGCGGATAGATTCTTCCTGCATTTCTCCTTTTTTTGGAAGTTTGTGTACAAATAATACTATTGGGTCAGCTGCTGTGAACTTATTAACCTCATCCATTTCCACTTCATTCTATCAGGGACGGCACTTCAATGTTCTCAGCATTTAATGCTGTCTTCATTTGCAGATTCATGTTTTGTACCTGCACAACGCCAAATACTCATAAACACTTATGTATCGCCAAGTCCCCAAATTATGACCAAGTTCCAACAAACCTCATGAAAGTATAGATAATGTTCACGCCCGCTCTATATTTTCATTGTTTGCATCTTCTGTTTGTTTTGCTGGGTCGCTTGCAACTGCCTGCTTGGAAGACATTTCTGTGTCCTGTTCAAGTCTCTCATTTGAACACTCCATATTATCCTTTTGGACATCCTTTGTTACTACATCATCTGATGTATGATTCTCAGAAACAGGCCTTTCAGACTTGTTTGATGATATCTTTCCCAAATCTGAGTCAATCAGCTCCTGTGATGACTGAAAGACAATTAAAAGACAACTTCAACCTTGAGCATGCCTTGTAGCCTCTTTTTTCTCTCTCTCAAGGTAATAGAAGGGCAAGATCCCACTAAGGCATTAAAAATAACTATTAAGGTGTTTCTAACCCATGGTCTTAAAAGGACATTCAGAGTAAACCACCTTCTGCCATCGACAGTAGAAGAAACAAGTACCTGGGAATGCTACCTGGCCCTTCCAAAGATAACTTGAACCTCTCATAATTGAATTTATCTAAAGATTTATAGATCTAAAAGATGCCAACCACAATAAATGGAAAGCAGAAAGCTATGGGTACATAAAAGGACAATAAAACACTATTCATGCACCCACCTTTGCATCACCAGGAGCTACAGTACCATGGTCCCCCGCTTCGCTTCCCATTAAATCATGTTCAGGTTTTTCATTTGCTATCTTCACGTCATCTGGTATCTTCTGCTTCATTACAACTGACAGCTGTAAAGTCAGTGTAGCAACACTTCAATGTGAAATCCCAGCGTCAAGAAACAGCAAGTAAGAAACAAACCAGAACCAAGCTTAATGCTCTATTTCATATCGACGTTAAGGACATAAAAAGCTACAACCCATGTACACTAATACTCCACTGAATTTACAGAACACTCCCTTAAAACTACGGGTTTCTGGTTGTATAAGATACAACACAGTGTTTATTACACCAAAGAAATTACAGGCCGATCTCAAAACAATCCAGTTAAAGCTTGAACTTTCTTGTACAGTTTGCATGTTGGACGTTTTCTATGCCATGTTGGATCTGATAATGTCGCCTCTTGGCTGGCTTTATGCGTTCACTCAATCATTTAAGAGATTTTATACAAAAAATTTCTTACTATTTACATATGTATTAAATATCAAGTTGCCAAAGCAGCATAAACCATCTTAAGAGGTTTCTTAAGGGCCAATTCCAGAATAAATCAAAGACAAGGTTTACAGCCTTTTTTTAGCTATCATTTACCTACAGGCAAGTACCGCACTGGACGCATGCCACTCTCCTCTGGTCCTTCTTCTTTATTTCCTGCGAACAACAAGAAAACATTAGATGTATAATCAGAAACAAAGGAGCGGATCAAACTAAGTTGGCAAACTAAATACCTGATGCTGAAATGGGAGTCCACTTATAAAGAAGAACTCTAGAACTGCCGTGGGTTGAAGAAGCTGCAGTGACAGGAGTCCATGACTTGCGCCATCGCCTAACAGGACCTTGAAATACAGAAGTAGGGCCATGTCGGGTGGACGACCTACTGCCCATTCTGGTACCGCCCTCCATATCTGCTGCTCTTGCCTTCGAAAGCGCTGAAATGTTTTTCCCTTTCCCTTTATTTTGGAAAACCTAATCGAACGAATTCTGCTGAAAGCAATAAATCTAGCCACTAGGCACCATCCAATTGGAAATCTAGTCACTCGGCAGCATCATCCACTTGGACATGTGACCACGTACTACACTACATTGCTTGTTTTGGTCATTAACAAAGTAATATTCCCAAGGATCCCAACAGGGTTATCATCGCTGGTATGGCATCAAAAACCTTGTCACTTTCTATTACAGTTGATAATATCAAGGCTGGTTTTGAGAAGACAGAGATCTGGCTATTCATGTTTATGAAGGTTAGGCCAACCGAGATTGCTGATAGGATGGCTCAAGTTGATCTTGATGAGGCTGCGTCTAGGGATGAAGAAGAGGAAATGAGGGAAAAAAAATAAGGAACTTCTATATCCAATGTGGCAAAATAGACTTGGCTAAAGTATGCCAAAAGTTGAGATGAAAGCTTCTAAGGTTTAGCTAAACTTTAGACATTTTGGCAACTGTACTTTCTTGCATTTGGCTAAACTGTTATTTAGGAAGGAGTAATTTGGATGGGCTGAAAATTTTGTGGGGAAATTTTTAGCGATCACATTTTAGCATAGCCTTGAAACTACTGTGGATCTTTCTGCACCATCTTTTGGACTGAATATTACTCAAGAGTTGTCTGCTGGACCGTCTTTTGGGCTGAGTATTACTCAAGAGCTGTCTGCTGGACCTGCATGTGCAAAGGTTATTGGTATTCATGATGTTGGTACTGGGGATGAGGGTTTTAAGAATATTGACAGCCTAATAAGTGAATATCAAGAAGAAGAGCTTGATAAATTCGTTCAAGAAATAGAGGATAGTACTTGGTTTCATGAAGATCAGGCTTGTGATGATAAAGAGGAGTTTTTGCCATTAGATCCAGATTTAGTAAAGGAGGCAGAAGGTGGAGGAAGAGATGCATCACACAAATTGACTGTTTGGGCAAGATGCAGACTTGATAAATGGAGAAATGTTTTTGGATATGATTTTATGATACCTTTGGAAGATATACCACCAAAAGAGCTTTCAGATATGTTAATGAAGTTCGTATTGCAGGTTGAGAAAAGAAATGGGCAAGTTTATCCGCCTGGAAGGTACGTGTTAGAACTTTATTTTGCTGTTTTTTTGTATTACAGACTTAGTGTTTTTTTGTTTTTCTTGCAGCCTTAGTGTTTCATACAGAACCTTTGGTAGGATCCTCAGAAGTACAAGCAATGGAAACTGGAAGAGCGTTGAGAAGGACCTTCTTGCAGATGTAGACCATCAAGTTTTTCATCCTAGGGGATGCCAAAAGAGGCTTTGTTTCTACATGTGTTCCAGGTTTGGTATTAGAGCATGTTCCAAAATTTGGAATGCAAAAGTGTATCAGTTTTCTTTGAAAAATGGTGAGAATGGTGAATCTGTGAAATATGAAGAATCCTTGAGTAAAAACTACCAAGTCTCTGCAACACGTTTTGAGGACCATCATTTTAGACCTGCAGTATGGTGTTATGAATCAGATTTTGTCTTTACATACAAACAGTATGTGAGGCACTTACCTCGAAGAGAGTTTAATGCAGATGATAAAACTGATGGTGCTTTATTTCTGACACCAATTGATAGCTGGTCAAGTACTGTGAGTAACACTCTTGCATTTCGTTTATTAGTTATGTTCGCTTACTTGAGTTTGGCGTTATAGGTATGGTAATGGTATCATAAGCAAAGAGTTGATAAGAATACTATAAGCGAATGACTGAAAATAATGGGTGAAACCGTACATGCTGAAATTTGCAATAAATCTGGGTGCGTAACTATGCTTTCACGATTATCATTGACGGGTGTACCAGCAGAAATTGGCATGCAAGTCAGCAGCCACAAGACTTTTGATGCCTATCAGGAGTAAGTTTTCTTATTTTTTCTTCATCATGTATTCAATAATTATTTTTTGATTATTAATTTTATTCTCTTATGTGATATGATTAGGTATGACCGGAGCAAGGAAGTGTAGTTTGATGCTGCAATGTCTTTGGTTTCAAATCCCATTAGTGACGATGGTGGATGTCGGATATATTCTGAAGTTGTTGATGAACATATGGATAGAAAGAGGAAAGCTGAATTTGGTGTTTTTGATAATCGAAAATAGTATTCTTGTTGCTCTTAAAAAGGTACTTTACCAATCGATTTGAATTTCTCTGTTGCTTTATTAATCAGCATTGAAGATTTTTTTTTTCCAAAAGATGATTGCTGCTAGTGGTTTAGCATCAACAAGTGTTACCAATATACCAAGTAGTACTGGTTCTCAGCTAGTTCAAACTGAACAGGTTAGTATTTTCCTTGTTATATGATATTTTTTCTTCTGCTAAAAAGGTTAATATTTCATGTTCCAAAAGCATGCCAAAGGCATTAGGAACTGGTATTGTGTCGTCTCCAATCACTAGCGAATCAAATTTAGTGCCCAAAAACCAGCTATTTGAGAAAGAGAACATTGATCCATTAGTTACAGCATATGACTATAATTTTGTTGACGATCGGGTCCTTGACGAGTTG
>JAANSK020289134.1:0-10566 GCA_011763485.2 Isoetes engelmannii
CATTTATTAATATATCAGATTATTTTGGTATCTCTCTTGTATTTCCTTGTTCTTCGCTTTGTTCTTCGCTCAGTTTTAGTAGGTTCATGACAGAATCATCAGATAAGAGTCTACACGGAACTGCAAGGACCAAAACACTGGAAGACACCATCAAAGCAGCAAATCGATCAGTAAACATCGCCACACGCACCCCTCTGGCTGAAGATCTTTCAAGCACGATACCCACGCATACGGTGCCTCCGCAACCTGCTTGGCCAATACAAAACCGCAATCACATCTGGTGCAATCACTGCTCAACCCCCGGCCATCATGTAACAAAATGAAACGCGTTGATGGGTCCCAGACATTGCAAGAGATGCAACATTAACAACTACAGCACGGAGGAATGTCGTACCCCACAGCCCTTACACTTCGGCTCAACATTCTCCGTGCAGAATACAAATGCCATTGCAGCACAACCATCGTCTTTCAGAGACAATAGCCGCATCACCTATTTCCATTGTGATCAATGGAGGTATATTCTATAAGATTTCCCTCAACTACCCCAGGTTCAGGTCCAGATCCCAGGGACAAATCAAGTTGCCTATGTGCGGATATCCCTGGATCAGCTGTGGAAGGCCAAAGCTAACCCGGGACGTGCACCACACCACCCGCTGTCCATGAATAGAGGCCCTCTAGCTCTAAGATCACAACCACCTTCTGTAATAGAGCAACAAGTTGTGCAACTGCTAGATCAGTTGACACTCACTGAGCAACCACGTCGTCCCTCCAACTGGATTATAGAGGTACCTGTCTGGGGATAGTTATCTCGTTAAAATGGTTGTGGACATATCACCCGTGCCAAAATTTTAAGATCTCAGCGTGGAAACACAACGACGGCTACGTCAGTTAAAGCAACGGCTATCACAAAGTGGCATGGCTCCAGAAGCCATCTTTGCAACATCTGGGGCAAGAAAAGGTAAAGAGCCTATCGACCTTCCAGCTACAGCACAGACTTTTCATGAGGCTGTTACTCAACTACCAGCGATTCCAGAAGTAGCATTACCCACAAACCCTGTTGTGCCTTTGGAAGTTCAGAAAGCCCTCACTAGTAGCAAACTCCATCTCCTTCCGGGGGCCTCACCTAGACATATAGTGATACCTCATCTGCGTGCAAGGGGTCACCAGAAAATCCCGCGTATACGACTTTTTGGAGGGAAAAACCCCTACATACGTAAATAGGAAAAGGCAGTTTCCTTACCCCCTCCGTACATGTAGGTACAGACTATTCTAATTTTTACATACTCCTACCCGATCTTGTACTTGAGTTTGTGCACTGTAGCCTTATGTAGAGAAAAAATGTTATCTATAGAAGGAAAAGATTTCATGATGTCTTGAGTAGGCACTTCTCGCATCTCCGAACTTCCATTTCCCTGGGTTCCCCTAGTTTAGTGTTGCACCACGTCATATTTACAAAGGGGGCGCCTCATATGCAATTAATATACAGAGGAACAGGTTAATGGCTATGTATGCACCTTGAGTGAAGGTTTTATGCATATTTTCAGCAGTAGGCTATGGAGAGACAATATGCTATTAGATTTTTACCAAAGCAATACCATGTTTAGATCTTTACAATACATTAATGCTTCATACTATTGAGAGCAGCATTCCTGACATTATCATTAAGCAGATGACTGATTTCTATTGCCAACATACCTTATTAAGCAGATCAACATTGAATTGGGCCACGGGTTGGATCATACAGAATGTAAACCTTTGCACCAAGTGTGTTGGTTGTTGGCACATGACAAGTGGCAGGTGATGGTAGGGGTACCCAACGGTTGCAACCACCATATGGGTCAGAGTAGCACGTTAGTACGCAACAATCGTAGATACTTCTTTCCTCTTAGATGGCTTGGTTTTTCCTTTTTCTTCTGGCAATGGTATTGGAAGAAGCAAATATAGGGTGTGTTCACTTATGCATAAACAACTGTGTACTACTACAGAGAGGTAATTGTGCCCAGCTCTAGCAATAGCTGTGATCGACATGTTTATTGTTTGGAATATATTCAAATCAACTCCTTGTTAATTTTACAGTTTGACAATGTCCCCTGAGTTGTCCATAAAACATTTACCATCATTTTCAACACAATCGAGGGAGCTTGGAAATTTGCAGGACTGAAAAGTTAGAAAGTCTAGCATATCTTCTTTCATACTTGCAAATACACTACATCTTTACAATTCAATGGTAGTGGTGGACATGTAGACTATATGAACAGATTGCGTTTAAATAAGAGAATTTCTCTATCCAATAGTATCCTCAATAATTCTTTTTTGCTCAGTACATATATTTAAAAAACAAGTGCTGCTTTCTCGCTAGAATCCTTGTTAACTGGACACAAGAGTTCCCCGTTTAACTTTAGTCCAACAAGATAACCCTTAAATCTTCTTGTGAATACATTATTGGATGATATTCCAATAGGTATGGTGCCATGGGCATCTTTCTTTTATATAAGAACGTATTGAAATTAATTGACACTTTCAAAGCATTGAAAAAAACCCTTTTTTTTTTAAGTGAACAGTGTTATCTTCATAGCAAAAATCCTCAATTTTAGATCGGATTCTTATAGAGCGTATGCATTGGATCGGATTTGCTATTCTTGCATTCGAATTCTAGAGCATCAAGGATCATGGCGATCCTATAATGAGATGCTGCCATATCTCCTTAGTCAATCCATTTCGGCACTAGCTGTAACAGACCATCTATTGTCATTCTGTTAATCAGGCTTCTTCTTCAGCACAGATGGTCCATCCGCCGGTCGCGGGGCCCCTGCCGCTGCTGCGGAAAGGCAGCCCCTGTTGCCTTTCCCCTATAGGCCTACATTTCATCATTTATATAATTTGCTTATATTAGAAAGAGTTGCAAATAGATGTGCAACATTTTGAGTCTAGAATGAGACATCTTGAATCGAACCATCCATACTGCACATTCATTACCGCACATTCTTTACGGGTAACAACAACAATAAATGCTGCATTAAAAATTAATGATGCATCCAGAACTTTGATTTAAAAAGAAATTTCTCAAGTGTAATCTCACCGGAAGTACAGAGAGAAATTGTGTTGATGTACCTAAAATAACTGCATGTCAATGAACAATGCCTATTTGCAGAAAGGAACCTGCTTCAAACAAACTTGAAATTAAAAATGCCAGTTAAATTTAAGCATTGATATATGCATGATATAGCATGCATACACAAGCCTAGCTCTATCATCAGACACAATCACGGTGCAACCACATCAGCAGCAAGATTGCGTGCAAATCAAATCAAGACACACCAACAAAACCAACATAATGCTGAATCTGTTGCACACACTTGCACAATGTCCAGATGGTCTTCGTGGGAGTAAAAAAACGAATAGGAAATTGTAAAAGCTGAGCAAAAATCAGAGAACTTAGTTTGCAGCAGCGATCAGTTTGGCACCAACAAGGTTGATGTTATGGATTTTGAAGCACGGTCAATTGGACGCAGAGACCCTCCAACTTAACCAGGTAATAAGTCTTGCTTCTGAAATATTCGTTTCAATTTTGGATATCTAGAAGCCTGCGGCTTTTGCTGTGAATGATTTCCTCACTCCGGCATGCCAAAGATCCAGCCTCTGTTTTTTGCACACATCCACTTCCCTTTGTATCCCATGGAAATAGTGAAAATATCGTCTATCATTCATCACAAAGACTTGCACAGATGTTCCGTTGGGTTTTGGCTTTGTACACTCCCAGCATCTTTGAAGACTTGCATGAAGTAGGTTATGTTTCCTTTTCTCCTAATTGCATTCGTTGGGATCAAACGGGAGAATAACTATTTATTTCTGCAACAGAGTGATTTGCAAATGTAGTTTCTCCTATTTAACTATGACTTAAAATCTGCAGGCTCTCTAGCTCTTCTCTTGTCATCTGGATTATAGTCGATGGTTGAGCTTAAACTTAATATGTCTTGCTGATTTTAGCTTCTTTTAGTTTTCCCCTTGCAAATCATGAAGCATAGGAGCAGGTACATGTTGAGCTTAAACTTAATATGTCTTGCTGATTTTAGCTTCTTTTAGTTTGCCCCTTGCAAATCTTGAAGCATAGGAGCAGGTACATGTCACCGGTGAAAAGGAAAAGGGTAGCTTTAGTGGCAAAGAATAGTGGGTTGCAGTCTAGCCGATCTGTCAAAGTGGAGACTGCATTTTAAGGGTATGCATTACCAGTTTCAAAGGATGAAACCATAGCCGAAGCTCCATGGAAAATCTATGGCATTGGGACAATGTCAAAACCAGACTGGCTCTCTGCACTTGTACACCATGTGCAGTGTAATCCTCTTGAGAAGAAGATGCATTTGCAAAGTTCTGCTCCCTTGTAGATGTCACTATTATTGTCAGATGTTACTACCATTGTCCTCGTCTTTGCCAAAAGTTTTGTCACATGATTTTGTGGCATCTTCATAAAGTGATTTTTCTTTGTAGGACAATCTATCTGGTCTGCACTAGAGTCTGCTGGCTACAGTTTTCTGTCATGCAACTGAAATTCTCGCAGTCAGATCTCAGGAGTCTAGGATTTGCACTAGCACACTGTGTTGTTTTTAAAAGGTAGGATTGCATCGTTTACTCTCCAAAATGTTCAGTTGTGATTGTGGTATTTCTCCATTCATCTTAAATTTTGACGATTTGACTTGCATTTTCCTGTCCAGCATGGCAGGTCGTTGAGATACCATCTTCACAAGTTCACAGACAACCTCACACAATTTCAAGTGGAAAGAATAAATTGTTAGAATGAGTAGAATGCAGTAACAGCAACTAATGTAAGCCTTGTTGAGATACGAAGATCATAGGTACTATTTTATTTTGTATAGATTAACATCATCGTGTTTTATTTATTGCAAGATTGTAAGTCTTTTCGAAAGGTTGGAAACCTTGAAATTGGTCGCGATATCATCAAGTACAAGTAAGAAGTTTATCAACTTGCTTTTTCAGTTAGTGTTTGTATACTGAATATTATAGACAAGTAGTTGTACAGATAACATCGTGTCATTATGACTTATTATAAGGTCATTCCTTAGATGCTTTTTATGCATTGAATTGTTAGGTATCGTTTCCTTGTTGTTCGCCTCTATTTAGGCCTTTAAAACATATGAGGTAGCGTAAGTGACAATCAAAACAGAAGTAAGGCCATTATAAAGGAGATGTGGAAGTCATATTGCAGGTCCCAAAAATGAGATAACATTACCTCATTGAAACATACATATTGGCTTTCGGGTTGTGAAATTTTAATGTTTCTATCTAGCAAGCAACTGATGTTTCATCTATGCAGCAGCGGAATGCAACCAACTGTGCATTTGAAGACATGGCATAGCAAGCAACCGCTGCAACCAATGCTATGCCATCTCTTCTGTTTCTTGAAAATATTACATAACATACAGGCTGCTGATGCACTAACCCTAAGCTTTGTTTCTTTTGAAAATGGTAGTCTTTTTTAAGGGAGTTCTGATCACACGTGTTGTTCCTTGCTTCGGTTTCCTCCCTTATGATAAGTGGATGCAGTAGTTATCAGTCTTTTACAATAACTGCGATGTCTTTACTATTGAAAGCATAAGAGTTGCTGGTTGTGCATAATGAAGCAATATCTGTTGTTGCTTCATTAATATCAAGTGTACGAGCCCTCGTAATGTTATGAATGGTCTTCTACATTTTGGATTAATAGTATATTCTTGATAGGGGTGTAAAAATGCTAAACCATAGCAAATTAGCATGTCCGAGGCATATGTGCTGAAAAGTGCTTTTCGTGCGCCCGTCGCCTTTCACTCTAAACGTCAAGGTCCTACCCGCCATTTTCTTCCTACTAAACAATATTTGCAAGATCAATCCAGAGCGGCCATATCATCAATCCAGAGACGTTTTAGGCTGGATTTCATTTTGAAATTCGCATTTTGTTTTAGGCTCACGAAACGTGGGGGAAAATTTTGCTTGAATTGGGATTCGGTTCTTGCCTCCGGTTTTGCAAAATTTTCCATTGCTTGCATGGAGTGGGAGAAATCTTTTGTTGCATCCATAGCAAATACTGGTGTGCAATTTGATCCAGGAGTGTTGCTTTCTAGTTTGCATGAATACCGAAGCAAAACTCTAGAATTCTCTGTTGCATGCTCTAATATAGCAAATTCAATTTCTATTGGGAAAAAAATGGAAGATTTTTATGCCAAGGAGCCTGAATTCACATTCATGGATGAAGCTAGATTTGAAGAGATTGAATTGCCGTTCATGGAAAAAGCTGGATTTGATATGCAGGGACATGATGAAGAAGCCTCTAACGTGAACAAAGAAACATCACCACTCAATTGTATAACTAATTGCAGTTGTAAAGTGGAAAGGAAGAGGCTCCAAGTGAAGAGGAAGCAGATCATGAGACAAAAACATAAGATTCTTGAGTGTAGTGTTAACAAAGAAAATGTAGAACATCCTCGTTTCAGTACTCAAAGAAAGCAACAGTTGTCGAAGAAGATTGCTGATAACTATAATAAATCTGTGGAAGAACATTGCAAGAACATTCACCTGAAGACAAACTCGAGGTAACAAGTAATGCTGCTAAGAAAATAAATCTTTTTCATGATGCTAGCATTTCAGATTTTAAAACAGTGAAAAAGGTTGTGGAAAACTTGAAGTTATCTTTAGAAACACATAAATACAGGAGAAAGACCGATGTTCTGAGAGCAAGATCTGTTGCTATGGTCTATGTTGTTGATCCTAATATTAATCGTTCTACTGTATCTAGAGCTCTAAATGTAAGTAGAAACATAGTCAGCACTGCAGTTAGTAGGAGAGTATATGTTGAACAAGAAGATGGACCTTGGTGCATGTTCACAAGAAGAGTGAGATCTGATAGACTATCTGAGGAAGTTAGAGAGATAGTTGTGGATTATTGGACACAGAATACCAGGGTTTCACCCAATATGAAGGATGTGCTCAAGATACAGATTGCAAGAAGTTAAAATTTTGCATCCCTTGCATTTTCTTGAGGAGACACAGGTACTAAATCTATTCTTCCTAAAATTATTTTAGATTTGTGCACTAATGTATTTGTATCAGGTGTTGATACATGTCTTTTATTATTGTACAGGTGGCTTTCTATCAAAGGTTCCAGCAAGATCAGCCTGAACTTAACATATCATTGTACTATTTCAAGTTTTGAAGCCAGTTTTTGTGAGAAAAATAAAAGATAGAGAAACCTGTGTCTATCACATGAGAATGGATTACATTAGGCAAGCAATTAACAAAATGAGGAATAATGGCAGGATACATGGTACCAGTTGCAATTGCAAGTGCTTAGTGTGTGGACCTGGGCCTGAATGCGAGGCTAAGAAATGAACTTACAATTCAAATAGTGAACTTTGGAGAAGTTTGGTTTGTCCAAAGTCTAACACTGAGGAATGGTAAAATCATGAATGTTTACTGTTAAATTGTAGAAAGTGTGGCCCTTCAAATCTTCCCTTTTGTCCCAAAGAGAAAACTAACTTGTATATGCTTGATTGGAAGACATTTGATCAGGTACAATTCTATTTTTGTAATTCTGGTTGCTTTTCTTAGTGGTTACAAGAAGCACATACGTGTTGTATATGAGTGATGCTGAACTTTTTGACTTCTTGGATGTTCTAGTCGATGGCCCTGTCACAATATCTTCTTCCTCATCTTGACCACCGCCTCAAGAACTTGCAGCAACATCAATGGTTAATGTAGACCTATTTGGAAAGCTTGCATTAGTACCAATAAGATGCTTACCCCATCCAAACAGATCAAGAACCAACACAATGACTTTCAGGACTGCACATGACCATGCTAATGCTACCTAAACGACCAACTACACCATCTTAGCAACCAGTCTTAACTACATCTATACAATCAGCACTTAATATGATAAACATGAAATATATTTAGAAGGTATATTACCTTCTTTTTCCGCAACCAGTCATCAAACGTAAGGTCATCCTCAAGGCATACTTCATCATCGTCTAAACATACCTTTGTTGTGATGTCCTTGCAAGTGGGTCCAAAGACTGGAGCAGTGGATCCAAAAATAGCAGAACAATTGGCTTTCTCGTTCTTAGACATTGTATCATCTGCACATAAACTTCGAGCAAAAATATAGAGGGATACAATAAAGCAAATGGCCCTATAAAAAATTCTACATACCTACCTTGCCAGGAAAAGAATGTGTTGGAGGCAAGTGAACAAAGTCACTCTGACTTGGCATATGTGTTGTAACTGCAACTACATTTGCAGGATATCACAAAGATCGGTATAAACAAGAACCTAAAACATTTTTCAAATATCTAGTAACTAGTTAACCTTTGTGTTCGACATCAAGGGTGTTCTTCACTCTCTTGCTGGACTAGTTTCTGATGGTTGCTAGTGTAACTCGAGATGGAACTTTTGGTCCTCTCCCTTTCAGAATTATATTCCTCTCAAAAGTTGCACTCTTTGCACTGTCTTCAACTTGTTTTAATAAACTTTCCTCCTCCTCTTCCATGCAACTGTCATCATCGCTCTCTCCACCAGTTTCCTGGCAACACAAACCTAGTTCATGTAACAAAGCACTAAGAATAGGTGTCTTGCATGCATCAACCATGCATTGCAGGTTGTGTGCTACAATAAGAAAGTAGCAAACATGGTAAGTGTGATTGCATGATAAACTAACAAAAAACTGATAATCCTGTCTGAAGGCCAGTCCACAGGCTTCACAAGCTTTTTGCATGCCTTTAGGCATCTTATAATTGCTCATGGTTGGGGTCAGCCTTTTTCCCGCCTTGTTTAACTGCTGCAAACTAGCAATATGTGTATTCTTACAACTCCAATAAGACATAAATTCATTGATTTCGTGCAACTTATCCTTTAGAAAGAGAATGTCGGGCTTTATTGACATATTTTTGTCACCACTAAGGTGTTTGCGTATCTTTTGCATAGCATCATAGCAGCACACAACACAAAAGTTTTGGAGCATTTGGCTTTGGCAAGTAACTGCAGTGAGTGTGATCTACCGCTGCAATGAGTGCAGCATGGTCTCTGCAGTGAGTGCGGTAAGCATGCCCAAAACTGAAAGATAATACTAGGGTTTGCCATAAAGCTCTAACAACAGCATAAAGATACCTACTTCCTGTTAGATATGCTGGTGCTCAACCCAAATCGCATGGCGAAGTATAGTAACTCTATTGACCAAATCAAAACCTCATATAAAAGGAAATATCACCATTGGCAGCGGCATTACCTTGGTAGAAGGAACCTGTTGCACGAAATACGTATCAAACCGGAAAGCAAGGATACGTACTGCATCCAAGGAATCACTGAGGCAGCCAGCGCAGCGATAGCTGCTCTTCTAGCATCGACGTTGAAGAATAAGAAGCTTCAAGTGACGGGTGGCCGCCGCCGACGCCTAAATGCTCGCCTAGGGTTCGCCTCATTGCTGCTCCAGATGCAAATTATCATTATCCCTACACCTTAGATATTTCATAACCTTTGGCAATCATTATTTTCTTCCATGTTGTATATCCAACTCATCTTTTTTTTTTTCGTACTAGATAGTCAATTGGAAAGGTTCCTCGGAGGGCAAGGATGGTTGCCCTCCGTGGTCCGGAGAGTGTATTTTCATGTTTCTTGGTTGGTTATGGTCTGAACATAGTGTTATAGAGCTACAAGTATGATATTATCCTTACATCCATTTTTTTTCCCAGTGATATGCATATAATTTGCTAACTAATAAGATGAGATGGTGACATTGATGTAGGCGCACCTATTAATACACATTCCAAATGAAATTAAATTGGTTGGACCCGTCCCTGCAAGTTGGATGTTCTTCCTCGAGCGTTACATGGAAGTGCTTAAAAAATTTGTACGCCAAATGGCTAAGCGAGAAGGGTGTATGGCTGAAGGTCATCTCATACAAGAAACACTTTTTTTCTTAAATGATGTGACTATTGCATGCAATCCGGACGACCTTAAAATGTGGGAGGAAAAGGAGGCGGGTGAGATTATATCAGAAGTTTTACAAGGCAATGGTGTGGATCAAAATCTATCTGATGAAATGCTTCGTGTTGTAAATGCCTTCATCATAAATAACACAGCAACTTTGGAACCTTGGTGAGACATGTATGAAATTGCAAAGGAGGAAGCACGAAGGAATGTCGCACACAAACGTGGTTCAATAATCGAACAATGTGCTTTGGCAGACACCATGACCAATGATTGGTTATTAGCTCGTATGGATGAAGCATAGTGGACAAGTCATTCCAGATGATGAGTATGAGATTGCCATTGGATGCAATAGAAAGATATGGAATTAAGGTATTCCTTCTCTTTCATGAAAAATTCATCAAAATACCATTGCTTTAGGAGTTAAGAATTGGAAAGTATAATAAGTTTGGAAAATTTGATTTTATTAATTATACTTACAATTTAGGTACGATTTCATACATCCATGTGGGCTTACGGGCAACATTTTCGTATTAGTAATGTTGATAAACATAGAGTTACTTTTGACTCTGGAATCATGGCACACTTTGAACA
>JAANSK020289145.1:0-10566 GCA_011763485.2 Isoetes engelmannii
AATTTACTTGTTTCATATGCAGTTTAACTGTCTCAATCAAGTCTTGAAAATCAGGACTCTTCATCTCACACTTCCTGTGATAGCTTCCTTTTCCCCTATGTGTCCTAAAATTCATACGTAGAAAATGATCTTTGACACATATGCATAAATACCCCTCCTCATCATATTCAAGGAAAGTCTCATGTGATCCAACTTGAAGCAATTTGTTCCAAGTAGTAAATTCCTCTTTATGCAGTTAAAACACGATACCAGCTAAAGTATCCACATATAAGTTCTCTATCTCAACTTGCAACGTTTTTCTAGCTATGGTATACGCAGGTATAAAGATTTGCCTATCTTGTGAAATCTGTACCATATAATTTAGCTTCCTCATCAAAGGCTGCATAACCACTTACCTTGCCCCTAGATAGCAAATAAAAAAATAGGCCTAAGTTGTACCACTTTAGCCTCAAAGTTCAACTTATCAACTTGGGAAAACGCCCTATGTATAGGAGTTGTTTTGTTTTGTTTTTGTTGCACCTTCAACAATTCTGCCTCATATGTCTCAATTAGGGCTCGAAAAAGTAGGGGTTAGGCTTGAGGATTACCGGTTGAAGTTTTTATTTTTCGGTTGACCTTTTTTCGTGCTGGCAAAAAAATTGGTAGCAAAAACAGAGTTTATATGTAAAATCCGATATTTTTGAGCTTTAGTACATAGAAAATCCAGTATACACTAACATATACTGGCAAATTTTCTGGTTATACCTCAAATAGTTTTAGAGCCATGAGGATCTTCTTCCAAGTCATCCTCGCTACTAGACTCTTCTTCCTCATGACAATCATAAGAACGATCTTCCTCACTACTAATATCACGAGGTGGCTCTAAATCAATCAAAGGAAGGTCAATTTCTTTCCTCTTGCGTGTAAACTCTAGAAGTTTTATTTGGCGAGACATGTCCCTGGAATACATGTAAGATTGAATTATGACTAGGACGTAACCTTCCAAGAGAAAAATAAGACTCTTGAGAATGTACCTTAGGCTTTAGGCTAGTTGTTTCCTTCAAGAAAATATTATGACACTTTCACCACCTTGTGTCAAAAGTTATTATCCATGATCCCATTCATCCTATGGCACAATAAAAAGTAACTGCAACATTGTAATTTAAAAACATATTATAAAACAAATAAAAATACCAAAGGGACATAAAAAATAAAGGGTATGGGACACTAAAAGCAGTGCAATGAAACTACCTTATTAGTGTTTTCTGAAGGACGTTAAAGCCCTATAAAGAAAATATTATTAAGCATACTTAAAAATTACTAGTAAAACAAAAGGTGCCAATGGCAAAAATATCCAACGAATAAAAAAAGAAAAAGAAAACAACAAACATAGTTGCTGGTTTAAGTTATAACAATCTTGCAACAATTGAAAGCGGCTCCTCCCCAAAAAATTTATTCGATTTTGAATGTCTTCATCGTCTCTTAATCTCTTGCAATAACCAAGAAGGCCAGCTTTATCATCACCACAAAGTCTGACCAAATTTGACAGGTCCCGAAATGATGGTTTCTTGCCACTCAACGGATCCAATGTATATAGATTGCCATCCGCCCATATGTCAACACTTTTTAATCCTGCAAGGTGCAACATATGTAGGTCTAAGTTCTTATTTTTTAGACCTCGGTTTTTAGCGCCTCTCAAAATTGCTTCAAGCATGAGCAAGGAACTCGCTATAGGGACACATACTCTTTACTTTTAAATGATTTCACTTGCAAGCAGTGAAGTTAAATTACCTTGTGTGTCTATAGCGCAAGCACTACTATACAAATAACACTCTTTCTAGAACCCTCGTAAACCCTAAAAACCTCGCAAAGTGCGAACACCACTAGAGAAATGTCTTCCTTAAACTGTATGCGATAAGATTCTATATATTATCTTATCTTTATTTTGCCCTAGATAATAAGAAGTTATATAAGAATGCCAAAGTCAATTATTATGTTGGAGCACAAAACAGACATAATTGCTAGGAGGGTTAGTGCCCGACCTTGAACCTCAACCACACATTGATGAAACATATTGCGATGGATTAATTCATATGATTGCATGCATCAACCATTATAATTCTTTATAGAAGATGGAATAATCCTCTATTATACACTCGCAAAATTCCTCACAATCATAAAGTAGGAAACATTCATGCACTTTCTTTTTAAATGATCTCTGAAGCGTGTAGAAGTCCACTTGGTTAACATGCACCTATGGTGCAAACATTTCTCAGTTTCTCCTAAAAAAACTTGCACATTTACCCCGACAAGCACTTAAGCAATGCCTCACAAGCATGAGCAAGAAACTCACATAAGATAGATAGATAGTTAAGGATTTGAACTAATTACTTTTCAAATGCTATCAAATAAATGCTATTTAGGCTATGTGTAATTTAGTTAAGCACTTATAGTGTAAGCAATGCCCAGATAAAATAACACTTTCTTCCAGAACTCTCATAAATCTACTTTGATCACCACCCAACAATGTTGGGCACACGTTTACTAGACGCTTGAATTATGTAGATGTGCTATCAATCGTTGCTTCTTCACTTGGATTTACATGTATATGTCTATTAGTTATTGTAGTGTTTTGACTAACCTCCAATTGTTTGTCTCTTTTATCAAATGGCAAATGTAACTGTGCACTAGCGAATTGGCATTTTTTCGTGGTAAGGGAACTAACCTATGTTAGAATATATATAATGAAGTGCATTCTAGGGTCCGACAAATGGTTTTGTGCTAAGGTGGTACTTGATTCCATAATACCAGTCTATTTTCAGAATGCGTTGCTCACGTGGTTGATAGTCGTGAGGCATCATGGGCAGTTCAATTCAATGACTCGCACATACATGTCACCTTTACACCGGCTAAGATGTTATATGTAAAAGAAGTGAAGATATCGCAGGAGCATCTAAAAACGTTTGCACAATAGGCCCTTGGTGATGTGTGGGATATGGAGATGCATATTTAGGGTTCCATCATGAACGAAAGTATGCCAACGAACCAGGATGAAAATTGCTGTAAGGCAAATTTAATTGCCTCCCACATTGCTTATAAAGCATTGTAAATTATTTACAAAAGCAAATAATGTTCATTCTTGCAAGCATCAATCTGCACTATTGTCAGAAGTTGCACACATACACATTAAAAGCCTGAGTAAAAACATAAAGGCCAAGACATTAGCCCAACAACGCCGACACACCTTTACTAGTATTATTCTATTTTATTCTATAATGCGGTAGATAAAATGATTGTAGGAAAATAAGCATTTCTTAAGGTCTTGGAATTTGATATCTTGTTTAAATGTATTTCATGCCATTCTACATTCATAAAAATCATAAATCTTATATCCCGTTCTATTCTATTCATAAACATCATGTCTTCTTTTATGTTCACCTGTACAGTTCCTACGTTCTATTTTCCAGTCTACATCAATAAGCACAAATCTAATTTTGTCTATAGAAAATATAATCGGCAAGATGCAACAAAGGAGCAGCTTTATCTTGCTTAAAAATAGCAAGGTGCTTCTTGGCCCTTCCATTTAACTCTTTAGCAAACTGTATGGACTTTGCTAAGCCTAGGAGCTTGGGGTATGTTGCCTTATCAGCAACAATATCTTTACCAGCAGTCTTCCCAAGTTCTTCGGATGATTTGGTGACGTCAAGGATATCATCAACAACTTGAAAAAGAAGCCCGACATCGCGAGCATATTTTCGCAACCTGGCAACCTCGTCCTCGTTGGCCCCTCCCAGTATAGCCCCAGAGACCACAGCTGCTTCCAAGAGAGGCGCGGTCTTATGAAGATGAACATACTCAAGGGTCTCAAGGGTAACATTAGGGTCGCCCTCAGAGGCAATGTCAACGACTTGACCGGCGACGAGACCCTGGGAACCAACAGCGCGACCGAGTTCGCAAACGACAGAGAGGACTCGTTCGGGAGGGACACCCTTGGAGTCTTTGGCAACGGACTCAAATGCAAGGGTAAGGAGGGCGTCGCCGGCGAGGACGGCAGTTGACTCGCCGAAGACCTTGTGGTTAGTGGGTTGACCGCGGCGGAGGTCATCATTGTCCATGCAAGGGAGGTCATCATGGATGAGGGACATGGTGTGCAACATTTCAAGAGAACATGCAGCAGGCATGGCAATGCTTTGAGAACCACCAAAAAGCTCACATGCAGCAATGCAAAGGGCGGGCCTAACGCGCTTACCTCCGGCCAGGAGAGAGTAGCGCATTGCTTCGTGGATGATCTCCGGGTACTGCAGCGGCACCGCCTCGGCGAGCGCAGCATTCACGGCGATGGCTTTGGACAGCATGTAATCCTTGAAATTGAAATTTGCAGCTTCTTCAATCGCCGCTTCTTCCACCACAGAAACAGATTCTTCCACCACAGAAACAGAGGCAGCATCGGCTATGGCGGATAAAGCCCATGCGGCCCTAAATCTGGCGCCATTGCTGGATTTCACTGCGCAGCCGAAATGAATGGCCCTTCTTGTTGAGATTTGGGGAAAGATCTCCGCCAGGTTAGTGCTCTGTATTGTTGCTGATCTAAGGCAGTTCGGCATTCCAAAGGATGCCGCCATAGCCGCTTCTTGCTTGCACAGCTCTGTTCTTGCCTTTGTGCTTCTTCTGCGTATCCTTTTAAAAGCAATCTGCTACGTGGCTCTTTAAGAGCGGGATATCCCTTGCCTCCGCTACGGTCCACAATTTCCTGTTTATCTTTCGATTTCTGAGGATCGCTATTGGCCAACAACTGACTCTTGATCCTTATCTTATTGTATTTTTTCCAGACCCAAACTTATTATATCTCGGGTACCACTACCACAGTGTATACGTGTAAGCACTAAGCAACAAGCCCCAAACTTATTATATCTCGGGTAAGCGGATCACAGTGTAAAAGCAACTGTTTACTTGTAGGCAGATTTTATTCTAGCCTTAAGCCTACAGTACAGAGTACAGACAGAAGATAGATACTTGGAATCGGTCTTAACCATAAAAGTTAAAAGCATTATCTATATTTAGAGTCGGGTCACATGAAGCTATTGGGGATTAATTCCTGTTGCTGGGAACCCTTTTTTTGTGCTGGGGTCACATGAAGATGTTGATAGCTTATGAACTGGAGAGCAACCTTCCATCTTTCACACAGCATGAGCGCTCAAAATCTGCGGTGCTAGATGAAGAAAGGCATCCAGATGTTAAAATCTAACGGATTCTTGTCAATAGGAACCCATTCAACAGAGGGTAGGAGCCCGAGGAAGCAATCCCTGTCAATAGGGCTGCGTTCCTGTCATTTGGGTGCATGTGACCCTTCTGTTCTTGATAATTGACACGGAAGAATCCCTGTCAACAGCTTCATGTGACCCGACTCTTAGTCTTAAGCCTACAAGAAGATAGGAATCTTCCACCATATAATTCCGTTCTTGATAATTGACACGGAAGAATCCCTGTCAACAGCTTCATGTGATCCGACTCTTAGTCTTAAGCCTACAAGAAGATAGGAATCTTCCACCATATAAAAGTTAAAGACTTGACAGAATTATTCAGATGCCTTGTTAGAACTTGATTGAGACGTTAATTTGTTTATAATGGCAGAGCTAGCTAAGCAACAAAAAAAAAAAAAAAAAAAAAAAAAAAAAAAAAATCAAAGCAAAGGTATTCATGGATCAAATGCAAAGTGAAACTAGCTTTACTATTGTTTAGATGATTCCTTCGTGCTTAATCCCTCCGGCAGAATGACCAACCCTCCGGGAACGGATTCCGTTTTGGAGATCTCGTTTCGGATACGTGACACTGTAAGTTGGTATATCTCAGTCGTTGGTCTACTGCGTTCATCCTGGCCATCCAAAAGAAGCCTTTCTGTGGAATTACCGTTGACGAATACTTCCCAAAGGAACTACCTCCCAAAATATTCCACCGGATGCGAGTGATCTGCACATGCATAGCGACAGCGCACAAGGTAAGGCGGGCCTGTTTTGGTACTTTAAGGTTGAATTTGGGGATTGCCATGCTGATTTGAGGGTGATTTTCTACTCTAGTCGTAAAATATGAATGTCATATTGAGATATAACACCATTTAGGATCCACACCAAAAAATAAGACACGTAGAATTAAAATTGTTTTTCCACTATAAGTTGTCATAAAATAAGACACCAATAAATTGCCAGTGGAAAACCACCAAAGAATAAGACATGTCTTATTTTAATAACATAAATTTTTTATTTTTTATTTTTTTTTTGAAGGCAAGAATGAGCTGTACTGTATTCAAAAAATCAGAGTGTTACACACATACAGTTGAATCCAAAGCTACTACATAATTAACATATGAATGTCTTATTTTATACCGGGGGAAATCCCTTGGTATATTTTAAGACTACATTCCCCTTAAAAGGTGGATCTGAACCTACCCAAACTTAAATGGGACATGTCTTATTAGTAGAAAATCACCCTTACAGACCCATCAAACAGATTACAATTCAGACGTCGATTTTAAGATCCATCTTGTGTTTATTTAATTTAATTTAATTTAATTTAATTTAGTAGTTTAATGTCATACCCTTTTTGGCAACATCCCTTCTGGGACCTAGACGATTAGATGACACATTCTCAGACACACAGACATGATGAGACTCGCACTCACCCACGTCATGATGAGACTTGCACTCATCCACTTACCACCTGATGGTAGCCAGTGGGTATTTCTAGAATCAGTGAAGCTTTACTAGTATTTGTTTATTTCTCTTTGTTATTAGAATTTCTTTTTATTGAGGTAAAGTAGGATCTGTATTGTGTCTCTATGGTGCTGCTGATTTGGCAGCACAAGGCCTCCAAAAAAAACCATTAACAGTTAGACAAGAGCAAGGGATATGATAGTTAGACCCTTGATATCAGATTAGAGCCCGACCAATAGTATCCACATCGTATTTTCAAAAGCGTGCAAGAACTTTGGCTCCTGCTCTCTTTTGGAATGTCTAACTGTGGAAGATCTAGAGGAAGGATTATATAGGCTGCTGGAGTTTGGATGTAGCTCAAAACTTTTCCTTCTAGGGGAGTTTGGGTTTGTGGTTGAATTCTTGCCGTGTTGGTTTCATTACAAGCAACTTTTGTAGTTCTGAGGTCTTTCCAAGCAAATCTGATGTAGAATATGTACCCTCCAGACAATGTGATGGGTTGTCCTGTGAAGCAAGCAACCCTAAGCATATGGATATGCACCTCTCTTTGCTTTGCCACATCTTTCTTTTGCACAAGCAGGTTAGGTAATGTTGAATCTTCGTATTGGCAAGAAACGATGATTTGGGAAGATGACCCAGCAGGAAGACGATTCTGGAATCATAAACTGGAGCCTATGATTTGGGCTTTCCAACATACAATAAAAAATAGTTGATGAGAAAGCAGTTATATTGGACATTTTTTTTGGCATAAACCCAAGAAAATTCCTCTGAAGAATGCAATGGATCGACCTACACCAAATCTGGGATTGGCAGGCCGAGGGGATGCACAGGACGAGTTGCGTGGTGAGATGGCTAGGTCTGGATCTGGAAGGGAGGCAGCTCGAGGTATGCTGGTGGAGATGAAGGCCTTGTTGGAAACTCCATCTGCAGACCGGTATGTAGATACCTCTCTTTCTCTATCTGAATTTGCTTTAGCTTCTGTAGATTGTGTTGTGGGAACTCCGGGCTTGGAAACCCCGCTCGTCATGCCTGCAAGCATGCCTCCACTGGAGACAGGGTCTGCAATTCCCTCCGACCCAGTAGTAGGGGCCGCCTTGGCTACCAGGGAACAGGGTGTTGCACACATGGATGTAAGCCCAACGGTTAGGGTCGGATTGTCTACAAGGGAGGAGGCAGCAGCTGTATATACTGTAGGTGAACCTGCAGCCGGGGGGAGGGGGGGGCAGAAGCATGCTACGGGTGTCCATTTTTGGAACCTACCAAAATTCCTACACTAGGTACTTCAGGAATGGGTACTATTTCTTTGTTCTTTTAATCATAATCAATTCAAGACTTCAAATTAGAAGTCAAAAACATGTTATTGTTCAAGATTAATGTAAAGACAACATTATTGGAGGTTAAAATGAATGCATCCAATTTAACAGTTATTAGTTATTGCGATATTAAACAAGTACCCAGTACCCAGTATTGGGTACCCTTTTAGGTAGTTTTATGCTACCTAAATAATACTTTTTAAGGTACACCGTAGCATGCTTATGCCCCAGGGCTTTAAGTGGAAGGGCAGCAGGTCCAAGCGGTGCAAACCTCAGAGAGCAAGAATGTGTCTTCAACCGGGGTCGCTGTGGATGCGTCCCAGCCTGCCAGAGATGCCAGGGCTGCTGCCCCTAATCCTGTGTGCTCTCCTTGGAGAGTCAGGGACACAATTTCTTGTGTCACACGGCCGGGTTTCTCGGATTGGATCAAGAGGAAGGCTCCGGAACACAGGGCAGCCCGAGTTGAAGAAGCTCTCAAATTTGTGGATGAGCATCATTCTGATGATCTGAAGGCATTGCTTCTGGAGAATCCTTGGATTGATATCAATCATGAGCGTCATGTTCAGACAATTGAGAATTTGGTCTCTTTTGCAGTGTTGGGATTCTTTACATGTTACATTCTTGATACTCGGAGGTTTAGTGCGTGGCTCGCTAGTCATTTGAAGCGGCTTGGTATGCCCAGGTTTCAATCTTTGAAATTCCTGTCTAATAATTTCTTTATTATTATGTTTGAAGCCGAGTCCTCGGTACGCCAATTGGGGAGCCGGGGGGTAGATACTCTAGGAGATGCTTATGTGTTATATCAGTTCTATACTCCGGGGATGTCCACTAGCTCATTGATAGCTGTTAAAATTCCGTGCTGGTTTCAGATTATGGATCTCCCTCCGGATATGATGGTGCCGGAATTCTTAGTCTCCATGGCTAATGGTTTGGGTGTCCATTTGGCACACTCCATTGTACAGGTCCCCAAGATTTGTGTTGATCTGCCTGCTTTACAGCCTCTGCCCACTTCTCTTTCGGTACGGAGCGGCTCATGGCATTTTGTTTTCAACTGAAGCTTTTGAATGGCCCAGAAATTCAGCGAATGTTTCCCTCCATACAGTTGCCTGGTGATTCTGATGCTTTGGCAGGGGTAGCTGGGGGCCACCGGGATGTTCTAGCTGCCTATGACCTCCCTGTTGAGCGGGATGAAGAGGTGGTAGATGGTGGTGTTGTTGGGTGTGATGGTGAGGGACAAGGTTGCCTCCCTCCTGGAGGGGTTGTCGGACGTGGTGGCCCAGGGAGGGGCCGGGGTAGCTTTCCGGGAGGTCGTGGTGGTTCTGTTATGGGTCGTGGTGGCTTTGCTAGGGGCCGTGGTGGTTATGTTTTCGACCGTGATGGTGGTAGGCTTGCAGTCAGCATTCCTGAGGCAGCTCCATCAGGGGATGATCGGGGCCATGGGAGGGCTGATGTAACAGGGGGTTCTGCACCGAGTGGGAGGGTCAGAGATGCCGGAGGAGGTTCTCCTCTTGATGGGGAGGCCGGGCAGTAGGCCAGGCAACAGGCGGGTGGGGGAGCCGTCCACACGTGAGGTGGAGTGCATTGCTGTGATAAATCCTTTGGCTCTGGAGGACGTTGGTCTTGAAGAGTTGGATGGTCTGGCGGGTAGGCAGGTGGAGATTCATCCTTCTTCTCCGGGATGAATAGGTCGGTTTTGAGTTGGAACGTGCGGGGGGTGTGGTCCTCTAGTAGCAAGAGGGTCTGTGTTTCTTTGGCACTGCGGTAGTTGCGCCCTGATATTGTTGCCTACAGGAGCACAAGTGTCATAGGGGTGATATGTCCTGTCTGTTGGATATGGTGGGTCGCCAGTTTGCAGCTGCTGCTTCTTCTTCGGGGCAGACTAGTGGAGACACCTTGATTGCTTGATTGCTTGGAGGATGGATGTGCAGGTCACATATTATGCAGCATATAAGTTTGGTCGTTGGGCCATAATTAAGTGGCTAGAGGGTGGGCAGGAGTGGGGGCTTGTCAATGTCTATGCTCCGAATCAGCCTTCTCAACGGGGTGCGCTGTGGGCCACACTTAGGCATAAGTTGCGAGGCCTCGGGGGTTTGCAGATTGCGTGGTTGTTACTAGGGGATTTTAATATGGTGGAGAGAGTGGTGGATTTCTTAGGTCCAGGTACGCAGGTGGCGCAGGGTTTTGAGAAGGGTCAGTGGACTCGCCTGTTGCAGGATGTGGCAATGGTGGAGGTTCCGGGAGATTCATCCTTCACTTATTGTAATATGCAGATTGGGACAGGCCGTGCATATGCTAGACATGATCGGTGCTATTCTACTCCTGTTGCTCTGGATAGTGTGTCGTTCTTTGTGTCGGCATAACATTTTGTCCTCTTCCATTTCTGATCACTATCCTCAGTTGTTGTCGGGGCAGGGTGTTGGTGTTCCCCGGCCTTCTAGGACGGTGTTCCGGTTGAACACCCGGCTTTTGGGAGATGCGGACTTCTCGGCTAAGCTCGTCAAGAGCATTATTTCAATATGAGATGCAGATTGTTTGAAAAGAAGAACTGAAGTTCAGTATACCAGAGC
>JAANSK020289156.1:0-20132 GCA_011763485.2 Isoetes engelmannii
GCCATCTGGCGAGACTTCCTGGGGATAGTCGATAATGATGGCTGCTTTGTTCAGTTGTAAGTTGAGATGATAATGGACTGGTGGAGTATCGCGGCCTCTTCGGGGCAGCTCTTCTTGCTCCTCACTCACCTTGTACTATTGTCATTCTTTTAATACAATGTGAAACAGTTCTTCAAAAAAATAAAAAATAAAAATATAAACCATCATGATACTTGAAAAGACTCTTTCACATATTGTTGCACGTCTGCTCAATCAAATTTGAACTCGAAATCAATTGTTTGACAATAGAAACCCTCAACCAATAAACCAATGAAACATCAACATGTGTAGGCTTTGCTAAACTATATTTATTTATTAGAGCCTTTTATAGATTAGGGCAGACCTGTTTAAGGCAGTGACCTCTCCCCCATAATGGCGTGGCAAGAGAATCAGGCATTGCTCCAGCTCATTTTCGTCTCCTCCTGGTCCAAGCTGTGGCATTCAAACAGTATGTCGTCCAAAACTAGCCGCTTGGCACAAACGATTTGGCTATGGCAACAAATAGCTTCTGAATAAATCTGGATTTTGCACAGGGATTAGCATGTATAGTGAATGGAATGATACTCACATGCCTCTTTTTGCAGATCGATCTTATTTTAGTGTATTTGTAGAATGCATTTTCACTGGTTCTTTGATACAAATCAAAGCAAGCAAAGGCATGCACAATGCATTATGCTCATGGTATCACTTTGATTGTTTTAGTTGCTCTGCTGTAGTTTAACTTCCCATCTGCACCTGTACTACACATTTAGGACCTTTAATCTGACTAGTTGAGATAGTAATGTGCAAGAGAATATGAAAGTATCTGAGCATTTCATTTTGCAGCATGCACATTTGTTCTGCATAATTCATTTTTGATGTGTTTACTATTCTTGCTTTCTGTCCAATCATTTTCCTGGAATGCTTATTTATTCATTGTAATTGCGCAGAATGCTGGACGAATGAGCAAGACCCATCTTTTCAAATTCATGACTTAAGTGGCACATGGAGCTCAATACATCTCATTGTCTCCAATTTTTCCAAGAACCAATAATACACAAAATACATACAAAGACACAAGCTTTTTCAAGAAACAGTTAGGTTGATGCAGATGCATTACTTAGCTAATGATTTTTTTCAAATTCTAAATTTAGGCTTCTAAATCCCTACTACAATATTATATCGAGACTACTTCCTCCAATATTTCTGTTTTGTCTTTTTATATGTATTAGATAGATAACAAATTATTGAAGTTTTGAATTTGTACATCAAGATTGTGCCATACAATGTTTCTGGATTCAACTGATCAAACTTTGAAAATGCAGGATTCGCTATTGAACTTTATCAAGCTCAGAGATACAAAGACAAATCGGGGACTGATGCCCTTTGCGAGCTGATCCAAGTGAAAGTTGTAAATGCAGGATTTACGATTGTAACATTAAATAAATAATAAATTTAGTCGCTTTACAAATCCATTGTTTATATCAAAACTTGTTCATTCTAAATGATTTATTAAATCACATTTGGTTCTCTAGATGGCACTACTAAACATGACATAAACAATGATATCAACATCATCCAATGGTAGAAGTGAAACAACATGTGACATTAATATTATTCCCAATTGATGACCTAGTAACATAACTAGTGCCACTATATGTGGCAACAATGGATCAAGAAATAACATTAATACTGACAATATAGATGACATAATGAATGACATCGATATTAGCAACATAGATGACATTGATATTGAGGAAGTGACCATAAAGTTGCTATTAGAGGTGACAATATATTTGGCATAACTTGTGACAATTTTTTTTTGCATTATGAGTGGCGTTATTATTGACCTTATATGTGAAGTTATATGCGACTCTATAGGCAACTTCACCAATGGCGTTAATAGTGGCATTATGCTTGACGTTATAGTTGGTTTTATAGGTGCCATTACATTTGACGTTATAGGTGGCATTGCTACTGACGCCGTAGTTGTCAAAAGTTCTGACACTATATTTGACGTTAAAGGTAACGTTGCATGTGACAAAAGTTCTGACACTATATTTAACGTTAAAGGTGACATTACCATTGACGTTGTAAGTGACAAACATGCTGACATTATATACGACATTCTCATTGCCACTCACTGGGTTGCCTCGCTCATAGCATTAGTTATTGGAAAAATTTGAATTGTCATTTTAGACCAAATATTGACACAACCAATGACACCCATTCTCTTGTAGAGATTTTAGTCGAATTTCGAATAATAACTCAATGCTCCTTAAATTGCACTTGCTCCCATTAGGGTTGAAATCGTTAATTGAGTAGGTATCCACAATCATTTTTTGGTAGTTTACAGGGTATACTATTGATGGTTGAGACTAAGGTGCTAATGCACTATGGGTTGTGCTTACAACTAGTTTATAGATGTAAACTAATGATATGGGAAAGATGCATATGTTAGAGTTCTGATATGCTAGAGAGGGTGCATAAAACAAGGTCTATCCGTATAACGTTGTAACCGTGTTGGAAGTAAGCCATGCATATCGCTAGGCCATGTGAACTGGCCAGTAAACCTCTATAGAAGCATCCCATAGAAGCATCCCAACAAACTGGCTTCATTTGTACTGGTTCTTATAAACCAAAGTTGAAGTATGTACTGGCCAAAACATCATAGCAACTGCACAATGCTTGTAGTTTGGAAACTGCTCGATAATGATTCAGATGCTTTAAATCCCCCAGGGGAGAATCCCTCCTGCACAATCTGGCCAGGCAAGAGCTTTCATAGGATTAATTGTCCATTTACGTTTGCTTTCCTTTCACAAAACAAACACATTAAATTTTATCTAGACTACTGTAATAGTTTGTAGGAAGTTATATAATCTACTTTGTAGAGAAGTAAAAGAAACCGTGATGTATGTGGAACGATCCAAACAAATCATACAAGCATTATAATCAGGCCTTCACAATGTTTTCCTCTCGACACTGTACATAACTAACAAAAAGAAAAACAACCAAACACATGTCGAATCACTTCCACACCCAAGTTCGAGTAACCAAAACCATCCTCCTACAAGCAAAGCTAATGATATGTGAAAGATGCTTACACTAGATCTCCTGTCTATGTGTGTTGCACGGCTCTTGCATCGAATGTAATTTAGCTGAAAATTCTATTCTGAAATTTTATGGTGATTGAAACTACTGTCTTATTGTGAGAGGAGAATGATCATGGACTTGAAGTTATATTTTAAATGGTTGACCAAACAAATAGCCTATTGCACCACACTTACAAAACATTTGCAAGGGCAACCCACAGTGCGTCAGCACCTTATTTTCACTTTGAAAAGACTGCTTATATTTGTCCTTTTCTGCCCGCTTTCTTCTTCTTGACACTTTCATGGATCCCTCTTGGGATCGAATTAGAAGGTTCAGAGAGGGGGCATGTCTTACATTTATCATCATTATCACCTCCAATGAGAAAGAGAGTAGGCTTTCTCTGTTTTCTAGGGTTTATTTTTTCCAGCACCTAGGCACAACGACCACATGCTTTATGAACATCTAATTGTCTCGCCATAAAGTTCATTACTTTTGCAACCGAGAGAAATTCAGATTGGAAATTTTAAAATTTAGACATGATGAGCATAATTATTAAAGCCATTTAAGATCTGGCTTACAATCCCGTTTTGTTATTTTTCACAAAGAGCATGGATAAACTTATGAAAAGCTGAACGACATGCTGCTTTGAAGATGTGTTCGATACTTTCCTATTCCACACTGCGCCTCAAACAACTGAAAATCTAACGGATCAAAATGAACTAACAAAAATCAATGATTGCTTTCATCCCTGCTGCATGTGAAGCGGCTCCGCTACATCGGTGCTGCTCTGAGGATTTTTCAGTAGTATGCCATATCATACTAGTGACTACAATCCACATCTAAAATATTAATAAAATTTCATATTCAATACCCAAATCTTTCTATAGCAAAAAATGTCAAATGAGATAATGTATATCATATGAAATTGACATATCGATTGCAGGTACTAGGTTGTAGGTCGCGTCTGTAAATTAGATGATTCAAGTTAGAGCATCTCCTAGGACCTTCTCTATCCAAGGGATCCACTGAAGATCTATAAAATTATGTGTATTAGGATTCTTAATTGGTTTCTATTTATGTAAGAAGGGGGCAGCATTTGGCCTACATTGACATATTTTGCTGCATACGTCATGTTTGTTTTAATTGGTTGAATCGAAGGAAGATCAAGAATTCAGGAAAGTAAATTAGATATGTACCAGGCGTGGACTATTGACTGCCTCTTCGCATTCCATATCAATGTTCTAGTTTTTTTCCCCTCTGTATGCCATATCTGAATCCCAACCTGAGACGACTCCAATTTGTATTCATATTACATGCCCCAAGCTATTATGTATACAATGGGAAGAACTCCCTCCTTGGAGCTTATAATGTTTCTCATGATGGTTGCATCTTTTGATCTAGATGAATGCATTATCAAATTGCCAATGGATCTCTTTAAGACATTACTTCATGTGTGTAAATTATTTTTTCCGTTCAAACACAATTCAATAGTGGCTCATAATGCAATCCACTTTTGCTAAGGGAGAATAGAATGTGTTGTGCCTGCAGGATTAAGATGGATTTTTAGAAAATGCTTGGGAAACAAGCATTATGATGCCAATGTACGTGTCTTCTTGTCGTCTCTAACACTGATGAGGACATTAATGAAGTCCAATGTAAGGACATCATTATGGATATTATGGATGATAAACATAGATTGTTGCAATATCTGTAATCTTAAGGCTCTAGAACCGTCCTATGCTCGAGAAATTATGTCTACATTTTTGCTTTCATTTCGATGGGAATATGGAAAGGCAGCTGGGGAGTTATTCTTGGTGAGGAAAAAAGGATCAAGCATACTATTGTATATGCAATGCATTTTTCCACTGGCAGCCTGTGACGGGTTCACCCATTGCGAGGCATAACTAGAAGAAGAAGAAGAAGTTAAAGAACTTCTAATTTTGTCGGTGTTTTTATGTACTAGTTTAGAAGTAAATTTAGCCAAAAATTCAAATTCATTTTTGAATGCTCATCTCAGCAGGTTTCTTACCTGAATGCTCATCTTTCTGCAGGGTATTTTGGATGGCATTGTGAAACAAGTCTCTGAAGGTGTTGCTCATGCATAATGCATGAACTACATTTCCTTGGGTGCTTTGTAACAAGCGATTTTTCCAATGGCTTCACAGGGTAAATTATTTTCCTATTTTTCTCATATCTTTTACCAAATTCTGAAGCAAATTTTGAGGTTGTCAATTTCGACCTGCTTTGTATTTGTTTTCAATATCTTAACAATTGTCTGGTGCTCATGCAGAACGCATAAACTACATTTCTTTGGATGCACCGTAACAAACCTCTTTTCCAGCTTACACAAGGTAGATCTTGTTCATATTATTCTCAAATCTCTTATCAATTTCTAAAATAGAATTTTTTATCTCCTTATTGTTTGCATTTATTGTCAACCATTTGCCAATATGCTTCAGGAACTAGCAGTTAGTATTTTATCAAAATAAGAAATGTTGAATTGAGAGTTATGGGCAGGAAGCTGCATAAGGCACATTCTATGGACATTCAGAGATTTGCTACAACAGTGGTAAAAGCAAATAGGTTGCCTTGAGCTTTTTTAGTTGTGTGAATGCTTTATTACCAATGCAGACTCTATTAATTGTTCTTACCATGATGAATTCTACGGTTGAAAACCTAATTTCTACTACTTCTAAATTCTTTGGCTGGTGGCAAGAATTGGAGCAGGAAAATTAAGGTATTGAAAGATACAACTAAGTCTGCTAAAAATGCATGTGAGTATGTTCAAATGCAATACATTCACATTGTGCGTATTGTCAGGAACTTCATTTGGGGTGGAAATGAGGAAGGAGCAGTGATCAAGGTGGCTTAGGCGAAGTGCATGAAGTCCAAGGCATCTGGTGGCCTTGGAATGTTAGATTTTCACCTCCAAAGTAAGGTGATGATATCAAAGTTTATCTGGAGGATTCTTGTTGGTAAGGATGATTCTCCTGGTTTGAAGTTGTTGAGGCAGTCAATTCAACATTGTCTTCCATTTCATAAGGCATCAAGCCCCTCCTTCCTTGGGCATTGTTTTATCATCTACATCCATATCCTAATGCTTCACCCTTTCTAAAGGGGTTGCTTGTTGCTTGGGATATTGTTAGGTCCCTTTTTATATCAAACCTGAGGCGTGTCTTCAATTATCTACTCCATGCTGGTGGATTCCATTACAAGACACTCAAGAGAATGTGCCTTTGAGTATTAGAGTTCATCTGAAGACACGACGACGGTGGATAGCAGCTGGTATAAACACTATTGCAGCATGGTATGAGTCTGGTCATCTCCGGTCATAGGAAGCATTCATAACAAAATTCTTATATTATAAATGGGATAGAGTAATTTGGACTCGTATTGTTGTATTGTTGCCACAGAATTCCGGTTCGCAGGTTGAAGTAGTGGTATGGGGTTGCCACCAGGGTATCAAGCCAGGGCGCTTTGTTTCTTCTGTTTATAAATTGCTTATGCAGAATGAAATCCTGCCTCCCTCTAATAGATGGCATCTTCAGGTCCCACAACCACAGTGGAAAAGTATCTGGCTGGACATGGGTGTGGGATAAGTTGCTTCATCCAAAGTTGGTAGTTTTGTGGTGGCAGCTAATTCATAGATGTCTCAGAGTTAACATGCTAGTCCATCATTGCTTTTTCCTATGTGAGCGGGTCCGGTTGGCTTGGTCTTGGTTGTTAACCTTGTTTGGTACCTCTCTCTCTAGCCAGGATATTTTGATTGCTGGGTCAGAGCATGCTAGGGTGTATGTACCAATTTTTGTATCTATTGGGGGCCCAGAAAGTACCCAGAAAAGTACCTAAACACTGGGTACTTTG
The DNA here is from genome assembly GCA_011763485.2 of Isoetes engelmannii. Taxonomy (NCBI): domain Eukaryota; kingdom Viridiplantae; phylum Streptophyta; class Lycopodiopsida; order Isoetales; family Isoetaceae; genus Isoetes; species Isoetes engelmannii. Next base: position 6,976 of record JAANSK020289156.1, read on the forward strand.
AGGGCTTAATAAGGTCTTATTAAACATTGAGTTTGAATGAGAATGTAGTCTTTCTTGAGTCTAATAGCAATGTCTTGATCTTAAGATGAGAACTAATGTATTTTTTATTTGTATTTTCAAAATTTGAATTGCTTATAATAAAAAGAAAAACATAAAATTACTCAGATGTTAAGTACTCTGAGTATGTACTTTGGGAGGTGCCAAAAGTGGTACACCCTAGCATGCTCTTACCTTGTTGTTTACCCTGATGCATGGCCCAAACAGCAGAAACGAGCTTTTCATCTTGCTTGTGGTTGGATTTTGTGGTCGTTATGGAAGTGAAGAAGACTGTATATCTTTAGGGGCATGGACAGTGTAGACGAGATTTTCCTTCAGTGGACGCCGAAGAATATTGTTATGGCTTATCATTGCTCTTCTCTTGCTCAAGAGAAGAAAGTGCTGATTTAAGAAACTTACCTTCGTATTCATTCCTATGCATAGACAGGTGGTTACACAGTCCCATTGAAGCATATTATTCCGAGTGTTCTACGATCTCTAAGCAGAAGGAACTCCAAATCCTCAAGTAAAAGGAACTCCAAGTCTGTTTTCAAAATAAAAAATCCGAATGTTAGTTGCCCCATCTCCATTTGTTCCCAATTTTAGGTCCAAGTTCTCAAAAAGTTCTCGTTTTAGGTAACTTTATCGTTCGCAATTTTAGGCCCAAGTTCTCAAAAAGTTCTCGTTTCAGGGCATGAAGTCGGGCAAAGAGGTTAAGTTGAAGGTACCTAGAATTGGAGGCAAACTATGTTTAGGTGATACACTTTAGGCAGGATGGTTTATAAGCTAGACCTAACCCAGAAAACCTAAAAGTTTGAGATTCAACCTATTAGACAAGAAGGGCTACCCTTTTACTACCCCTTGCCAGGGTTGGATATTGAAGGTTGCATGCCTTGCAAGTCCCCTTTTATCATGCAAAATAAAGTCTAAAAAGATAATAGACCGTCAGAAACAAGTCTACATTTAATATAGCCTTGCAGAATGAAAGTAAAAAAAGAAGAAAGGCATGCAATAAAAAGTCTACTTTTGGCCTAGCCATGCATTTAATACCCCTATATTAATTTAATTTCTTAGATATATATTTACTTATATATATATTGCAAAAGTTTATGTGTACATACCGACCAATGTACCATATACATAAATAAATAAAAATTAGAGAAAAAACTAACGAATAATATCATAGATAGAATCATCATTTAAACAGAATGGCATGTTGAAACTTAATAATGTTCATATAATTGTTAAAGATTGCATGTGCATTGTTACATTAAGTATTTCACAGGGAAAAAAAAATTCAAGCCTAGCCTATGCATTCTCACTTTTAAACTAGCAATGCAAATGAAAGTGTAATATAAATTATGCCCTGCAATTTAAAAGTCCAATTTTCTAAGTGACCTTCGAAAAGTAAGGACAACCCTTCAATTTCCAAGCCTGCCCTGCCCTTCCCTTGCTGCAATCAGACGGCCAGGATCGAAGGATCATATGAATGTGGGAGCCTGTATCCTCTAGCCACGTGTCAGCAAGAGATTGGAATGCTCAGGCTAAGAATTTGCAACAGTCTCAAACATTTGTAGACAGTTCCAAACTTCTATTGTTGACGATGAAAATTGCGTAAAGGACGCAGATATGGCCGGAGTGTGTGTTAATGGAGGAGCTTCTGTGGCTCAGCCAACATCTTTTTCTCGTGCTGTGTCTTGTGGGCTCAGCCCACTTCATTCATTTGGGCATTCCATCCCCAATCATGTGGTGCCCATGCCCACTTGCACCTGCTCTGCCGCTGTTAGATGTGGCTGGAGTGAGAAGAAGGTTGGAGGTGGCCATGAACCCTGGATTTCTTCCCTCAAGCATTTCAATGTGGAGCTTAATAAATGTGCCAAGTATGTTGCAAGTATGTCCTGTTTCAATCGTTTGGAGCTTGAACTTCACGGGTTCGAGAATGTAGTTTTAGTTGTCATCTAGTTTTAACCGATCATTTCCTTATCAGGCAATACGTTGTGGATAGAATGTATAAAGAATTATATATAACATAGTGTTTGTTGTTGTCATTATTGTTCCCTGGCTTGGGAATACAAGAACTTTGTGATATCTGGTAATTGAGTCAAATGAGGATTATACAGCCTCTTTTTGAAACTCTAGCATAAGGGGTGAATCTGAAATATATATCTGTAGCTGTAGCTAAGATGACCATGAAACCAATTTGTGCCTTGGCTTGGAGATGCATGAACTTGTGATCTTTGGTAAATTGAGCCAAATGAGGATTATACAGTCTCTGATATTTTTGAAATTCTATAGTAGTGTAAGGGCTGAATTTGAAACCAATTTGCCATGAAACCAATTTGCTTAAATTTTATGCAGTGTGAGGAAAGAAATGATTATTTTATTGTTTCTGCATGTCTAGACAAGGGAGAATGGTCGATGCAATGGACATATTGGAACAGATGGAGCATGCAGGGGTAGAACCAGATGTAGTTTCATATACATCTTTGATCCAGGGATTTGGAAAACTGAAGAACTACAGAAAAGTTTGCGACTTTTGGAATGAAATGAAATCAAAGAGGTATGCTCGATCATACTAGTAATTGTTTTCTGAGGTGCATCATATAAACAGTATCATTAACATATTTCTCAGTTCCTGGGAACCTAAATTGAACTTGGTTTTTTATTTAAACTTTTCTGGGCGATTTCTTTTGCCCTCTTCTGAAATCTACATTAATTTAGAAACTGTACTTAGTAATGTTGTTATCTTGTATGTTTTGCCTAAACGTCTTCAGATGCAAAGCAGACTTGAGGTTGTGTACTATGCTTATAAATATATATGGAAAAGATGGTCTTCTTGAAGATATAATGGACATAAGGGATTACATGGAAGAAGAGAACATAAAGCCCGACAGTTTTACATACGCAGCTCTAGTCCAGGCATATTCTCAAGAAGGACTTTGGTCAAAGGCAGAGGATATCATAAGGTATTTACTTGTCTTTTTGATATATTTTTCAGCCATGCTCAATTACATATATGCTATCCTTAGTGGGGTTTTAGTATTTTTGTTATGAAGAGGCCATCCACCATGTAGTTGACACTGGACACTTGTTAATTTGAACTTGTGCCACCTGCCTGACACCGTGGCCAGCACAAGTGAGGGTATTTAGCTCCATGGCATCTCAACTATGTGGGTATGGACAGGAGAATGAGTAGGCCAAAAGTGTATTTAAGATGATTATGAGATAGTTGGCACTTGGATTTGACACACTAGACTAATTTGACCGCGATGGCAATGGGTACTGCTTGGGCAGCAATGATGAAAATGGTTAGATGTGTGCATTAGAGATAATGAGAATTTGTTCTAATTTCATATTATTATCCTACATATAAAATGAAGGCGAGACAATGGGCTAGAACAAGCTACTTAAGGAAAGATATCCAATAAGTAAGTAAAAGGAATTTGCCTAGTTTTGGGAGAGTTTCCCTTCTTACCTGCTGGAGCATTTTTATGAAAGGAATGCCATATTCATTACTTACTGTGAACAAAGTGTTGTTTGTTCGAAACTCGTACGTAACAATATATATAGAAGAAGTTGCTATAGAACTAGTAATATGGAATGCCATGTACTCATTCTTGGAGCTTCAGTCCTAAACTTTGGCCTTGCTTATAGTTAAAGATCATATACTGACCATTTACAGTGTTGTCTGCAGTGAGATGTTTGGAGAAGCAGGTACCAAAGATGATATACCTTGTGCCATTTTAGCCGGCGCGTATGTCAAAGCTGGTTTGCCTGAGATGGCTGAAGATGTGTTCAGAAGATTGGAACCCAATGGCATAAAACCGACAATTGTGTATTTCAATACACTTCTGAATGCCCACAATAGCTTTTCCTCATTGGAGAAGGTACAGGAAGTTGTACAACATATTAAAGCAACTGGTAAATACTGTATGACAATGTGTTTTTTCTTTATATGGATGCTATTAAATAAACAAATAGGTGTTTCCCTCTAGTCTTGTAATTACTTTATTGTATATTTTATATTTCGCTTGCAGGATGCAAGTTTACATTGTTGACATATACCTTATACATGGAAGCATATGTCAAGGCTAGACAACCTTACATGGCTGAAGAGTTGTTAGGAAGGTTGAAGGAGGATGGTATTCTTCCAGATGCCATTGCATATGGAGTGATTATCAGTGGTTATTCAAAAGCTGGGTGCTTAGATGATGCAGAAAGGATTTTTCGGTTTGTATTTTAAATTCTCTATTCACTTAACACCCTGATTGCTAATAGTATTCTTTCTTGGCTGTTCCAGTCTTATGCTGAATGCAGGCCATGAACCACAGGTCACATTTTACAATTCTTTGATTCATGGATATGCAAACATTAAAAAGCCAGGGGAAGCAGAAAAGATTTTTAACATGATGCAGGGTTTGCAATGCCACCCTAATGTTTCAACGTACAACACTCTTATTTCTATGTACATAAGGAATGGCAAACGTAAAAAGGTATGTAAATATGTTAGAAGAAAACAAATGAATAACTAAATGCTTTTAGTCGATTTTCTAACCTCGAATCTAGTTATCATATGAAAGCTGCGTATCGGTTTCAGAGTAATGTATTTTAATGATTTTCGTTTTTGATGTACCAGGCAGAAGCCTTATATTCCAGTATGCATCAAGCTGGTTGCAAACCAGATGCTATCACTTACAGGATTTTGCATAATGCTTATATGTCATCTAGAAATTACGTGGATGCAGAAAAGATTATAATGGATATGAGGAAAGATGGCATAAGCTTTTGAAATGAACGGTACTTTTATTTCTATAAACGTTAACTGCTGACAGAAGAAGAGGTCCTGGAGGAATCTTAGTTGGTCGTCTTCCATATGGTTCATGGAAACTGGTTTTCAACTTGGGCTTGCCATGTTATGGACCAAGAGTGCATTCGAGGATTTCTGACCGAAGGTTTTGAGCTATAGGAGCTTACAAGAAAGCAAAGTGGCATTATATTTTGAGCTAGATTCGTTTATGTTTCGAGAATGCTTATACAATTTATTCTTGGTTCATTGCTAAAATTTGGCGTTTGTAAATTGTGAGCAATTTAAGACGTGCCTGCCAATATAATCATGGTACTGAAAGATAGCCATTAATCATGCCAGCATGATCTATTATTTTAAGAGGAAAACTTGACTGCATTGTCAAGTTCAAATTCTCTGAGCTGAGATTTGAGGTTTTATATTTTGAGTTATAAGTTGGCTAGGTAGAAAAGATGGAAGTCCAAGTTAAAAACGCCATCAATTTCTAGCTTTTTATATCAAAAACTATTCTCAGGAATTTTTGCACAAAAACTTTCAGGTGGCACAGTTTAGATTTTTGCTTCAATCATCGGAATTTCAACCCCTTGGTGGCTTATGTCAAGTAGCCGCCTGGGTTTCATGTGGGAAACTGATAATGCTGCATCACTCGAGACTAATGCCCCTCCCGTTGCTCCCCTTCACCTAGGCGATTATCTAGCACGAATTTAAAGCCTGCATTGCATTTCTACATTCATGCATTAATAGCATCAATTGCAAAATTAGCTAGTCTCTCCCCTTCCCCATCCCACCCACATGGCAAGACCATACTCTGTTTCCTCCATGGCAAGTGGAATTTATTATTATTGATACTATGTCTTTATTTTTTTCTAAAGTTGTAAAGCTTAGCACGATTTTAATTTTGACAAAGGATGATGGTAAATATGGCAATAAGTACTTGAACTGGTACTTGATAATGAAGTATTTTATCCTGGTAAACCCATGGTAATAGTTTTATGACATGGAAGTATGTGGTTTACTAAGCTAATAATGTGCTATCACACAAAGGGTTGTCCATATGACCAAATTTGAGAAAAAATTGAATGGGAAAAATTCAAGAATGGAAAGAAGCCCGAACAAGAACAAAACTCTAGAACAAATCAAGAAGAAATTTGAGAAAAAAAAAGAAACAAAAAAAGACATCTGCAACTTATTTTCCAATCCGCATCTCACTCCCACTTCTGCATGCATGCATGCCTCCCAGCGAACTGGCAGTGCTGAGCGGTTTATAAGGCTTTAATATGGGAACTTCTTCAAATTCAATCGCTGCTCTCCATTCATCTTCGTCCCGAAATCTCCATCTTCAAATTCGAATATGCGGGGCATATCCCATTTTCACACCATCCATCCCTAGTGTTTGCCCTACGGGCAACCCAAAAATGAGCTGGAAAGAGCAGATTGCAGTGATGGCTTAGTGGTAAGGCGGTGCTCAATAGGATTCAAAAACTACTGGCTACCATCGGGTGGGAGACATGTGCAGGTGCAAGTCCCACCAACCTTACTTTTAATAAAAAAAAGAAAAAAATAGCAGCAGATTGCTCGAACGATTGAGACGACTGCTAGGTGATATGATAGTTTCTGATATCGATCTTATGGTCTGTTCCATTTGAACAGTAAGTACGAAGTAACAATTTATTAGAATTGTCAGTATTAAAGATAGTTTCTTTAGGGGTTATAAGGATCACAGGAGACGAGGGGCTCTTTACCATTTTTAGAAAGATCAAGAAACGTCTCAGGCTTAGAATCCCTGGGGCCTAGTCAATTGCACAATTGTATTAAAGAGTATATGTGCAAGAATGGAAGAAGAAGGTAAAGAAATTGACTATGGCAGGGTAAAACAGGGTTGACCGCTAATGCCAACCCTATTTGAGATATACATAGATGCTCCCCTTGAGAAATAGGGGGACATAGATGTACCCTTATTGAGAGATGCAAATGCCCCAATAATGCTATATGCAAATGACTTAAGAATGATGATGAACAAGAATCTATCAAAAGCAAAGATAGTGAGACTTGGAACAAAGACAACATTCATGTACAAAGAACCACTCTTAGTGCCCAGGTCTCATCTTACAGAACATTAGCGACCAGCCATCTTCTATGCAGAACTTGAAAAGAAGTAAATCTAGATGGCCAATCAAACGTGCCTCACTAGGATCTTGGCATCCTAGGACCTATGGCCCCTGGTATACTTGTAGGGGGCAGTGCTCCTTGAAGGGGGATTGCAAGAACATGCCATGTGCCGTCGTATGTCCTTAGGACGCTGGCTAGTGCTACGACGTTAAAATATACTTCCTTCCTTCCTTCCTTCCTTCCTTCTTATCAGGAATGTAGCATTTCACAAAGCCTTTCCATTCAGGAACCTCATGCACAATGTAAGGCGTTGGAGTCTTCAAACTACTTCGGAATGGTGAGTGCACATGACCTTTTCAAAAGAGTAGAGTAATTGCCAAATAAAGCATTTATATCATCATGTGTATGCCCAACTATCATGAACTCCAATTGCACCTCATCAAACACACCCCGTCACACAAGGTAAGAAAAGTATGCGAACACATACTTGGTCTTGTTTTGGCGGGAGCAATTATCAAGCTGCAGGTAAAGTCTCCTCGGTAGCTTTTTCATTCGTGGGATCTCCCCTGGAGTCAAATGATATGGTTTGCATGAAGTATTGGTCACCTTTGTCTTCGAAGCCTCACACCCTAGAATTGAAAAACCCAATGCAGCATGCACATGGTGGTCTAGTTGTATCATGTAGGTGACTCCAGTTATCTTCAGCTAAATCTCCTAGTATCTTCAATACATGATCGAGAGATCCAACATGAAAGTAGAGCCATCGTGCCAAAGCTCAACCGAGAAATGGCCTAGTGCTACTGACCCATGGCCATGCATCAAAGCTGCAATGGGGTTGACCTTCATTCTCTCCCCTCTTCATACTGACTTGGCTAACTTTTCAAGCCTAGGTACCATAGTCTTATTCAGATCCATTTTATCATGAATGATGAGGGAATGCTAATTGTAAGAGCTTGATCCGGTGCACGATACGAAAGCAGTCGTCAAGGCCAATAAAGGCTTTTGCAAGATAATTGCGCTGTCATATGAGCTTTCATTTCCACTTGTAACTCTCTTCTTTCTAATAGATCCTGTGTTTTAGCCAATTTCTCTTTGATAACTATGTATGTATTGCATTTGGACAAAGCTATGGACTTGGCTATGTCAACCTTCGAATGATTTTCCTTCCAAATATGCAAGAAAGAAGACTTCAACGCCTACTTACTAGTCAACTCTTCTACAACAATATCAACTTTTTGATGTATATCTTTCTTGGTCAAACATAGGGCAGCTTTAATATAGTCCCTTGATTGGTCTTCTTCGACCTATGCAGCATAATCTCAGCGTTCTCAGCAACATACAATATGAGTATGCTATCCGATGCCAAAGTATGAGACTTCGTCTTTAATTTTCCATGCTCAACTACCCTGCAGCCTTCCAAAAATTTCCTTTTTCCATTTGCATATAGTTGACAAAGCTTCATAAGACATCTGCCATGCTTGCTGGCAAAACTCCTTTATTATTAATCATCATCATGCCAACCTGATCATCACATTACATAAGTCAAACATGTTATAGACAAGGGTCATTTTATCTGATGATTTCATGTTCCAGAGAAGGTCCTGAGACTGTTAATCTCTTTAGCCGAGAACATAGAACAACACTTGTTTCCACATGAGGAAGTTCTGAAAATTTTTACTACTTGCACTGTTATCTTCTTAACACATTTGGAAGGTGTTTTTGCTTGCCTTTCTCACTCTTATTCATATTATATGCTCTCTTGAAGCTAACCGCTTCTACTTTAGCGAGATGCTTTTGCTTGGCCTCGGAGGCTTCATCAATAGCCTTTCGCAAAATCCTGGACAACAAATTCTCGTCCACAACCACCAAGTGTATCTCCCAGCTCACCAAGTCATGCAGTTGAGGCATCTAGATGCAAGCTACACACCTCATTGATGGTTTAGCAGGCATATGAAGCACCTCCATCAGTGTTGTAGCAATGAACTCATCCTCTAGAAGCAAACCAGAAATGCAAAGATTTGGATCTGTAACTATAATTGTACCCATGCCATACGTTCTATCGCAATATCTATTGCAAATGTGCTCTATGAAATCGTCCCTAGTGACGACATTAGATGCTATTGTAAATGGAGGAGGCAGCTCTTCATTACCAAGAACTTGATAATTTATTTTCTTGATTTGTTTTTCAAGGGTGTCGGTTGACAAGTTAGCCGATGCTACTTCCGTCACAACGTTAAATGAAGGATACAACATGAAGGCACCACATGCTTGCTCTACAGTCTCTATTTTGGGCTCCTCAAAATGCAATCTAGCTATACCATCTAAATAGATACAACTAAGGTGCCCATCTGGCACTGGAGCATTGTGATATCTAGTAAAAGCATGAACCTTTCCCGTAGCCACCACCACATCATTTACTAAAAGAGTTAAAAGCTCTGAAGACATCTGCAAGCTGCAAGAGAATACCGAGCAATCGCGCCCACGATTTTCCTGAGCTAGATCCGTGATTTTTTCTAGCAAATGGATTTAAGAATCTGCTCGAGTTGTTTCAAGTTTACACTCAAAGCTCAAACTACAAAAAAATCGAGCTGCTCTCTTAAGCTCTAAATGTTATGGAAGATCGAAACCGCTATTTGTTCCAGCTTATGAAAATCGCCATTCCAATCTTGATGGACAAATTCTATTATGATGATATCTCTTTTGTAATTAGGATTTATGGTTTGTTGTTAATAGTGATCTGCCTCCCGAATGATGTCAAATTAGATGTTTAGCCATAATAATAACATAAACTAATACCATGAGGTATCTAGAAATATCAAAGGTAATACATGAGTTAAAAACTAGGTAAATGAAATAGACATGACTGGAACAAATTCAAGAGAAGGTAGGCAACAATTCCAGCAAGAATTAATCACGCACCGAAAGGTCTATGAGGAGATCTAAGTATAAAACAGGAAGCTAGGGTGATTTTATAAATATCCACGTATCTTAAACCCGTATCCACATATATTAATTCTGCCTATCTGCCCTGTGTATTGAAACCCCAGATGCCAATGATGTCTTGTAGTAACAAGCTATCGCCTGCATGAGGACTCATTGAACAATGAGTGGTGTTGATATCCTGGCAGGTATAGAGAAGTACAGATAGAGGAAAGTAGAAAGGGAAGATCACATTTGCAAAATATGTAATATGTGAAAAGTAGAAGAAGAAACCACATGATCAGACAATGCCTAGTATACACAATAAGGAACAAATTTAGAAGATCAAGTGGGACCTTTCAATCTTAGAGCTGATGACACAAGGCAAGACGCTAATAGACATGGCAAAAGCCCATTAAGGAAATGCCAATTAGGCACCGAGGGCGCATGAAAGTAAAGGGTTCATTATTTGAACCATATCAAAAGTGAACCCCCAATGTGGAACTCGCAAATTTTATTTCAACCAGGGGCACCCAGGTGGAATGGACGTATATGTATTCTATTTTATGCTATAAAAATAAGAAAATTAAATGTTCACTTTTAAATGGATGCCAGTAAGAAGATGTCAGTTTGAATGGACTAGCCTAGTCCGCCTTCTCTGCTCCTGTTTTTTGGTCATATAACCAAGCTAGCCAGTGATCCAAGGACGCACCTGGTAAAGGAGTGATATGGCGGTGTAGAAAGGCCGTGGTTTTCAATTCATATCGTGGGAGCTTAGATGGAAGTCATGCAAAGAGCCCTGCAATAAGCATTACTCCCCTCCCAATGACTTCTGCACTAAATTGAGTGGTGCCCATGTTGCCATTTCTTATTGTCCCCCCATGCCACACTTCTCTTCTGTGCTTCTTATCATTGTTGTTCTGCCCCCTTGGATGCTAAGTGTTGGTGTTATGCTGAACAGTCCATGCAACCCCACTATCTGTGTGAATCTAAAGAGAAACATACAAGAAATAGAAAGAAATGAAGATGATATAATACAATGACAACACAATGCAAGAGCCTAAAGGGCGAGCAAGAACACAATGAGCTAGAAGGCTCAAGACTGCCGATGAACTGAACTGGAATATCGATTCTCATACCTAAGTTCCCTTTGTATGCTAGGGAAGGGTCATGTCGTTACACAACTTAGAATGGTGATAACACCATACAAATATTTGCATTTCATATCCATTTCAGCCTCTGAAATCATAATAAACATATGACGCTATACCATGTACAGTACCAAGGGACAGAAAGAAATGGTCCATGTTTTGTTTAACTCCTCGTGGTGTTCCAGTATAAACTATCGAAGGCTTAAAAGTCCCTTATTGAGTTCCTCTATATTCAAAATAAAGTATTGAACTAAGACCTGAAAAAATAACGATAAAATCATACCTTCGTTGCAAGGGGGATTCACCTTAATATCCTGTATGAACCATTTGAGTGTACGGAATGGGTTATTTTTGGAGCAATTTCGTATCGTATACATATGGAAAGAGGTAGTTTTAGACCGCAATGTGTAGTATTTTAAGCTGTATTAATAAGGAATGGATATTTTTATAGAAATTCTGGACCGTATATAAAGGGGTTTCTGTGCACCCAAGAACGCAGATGGCATATCCGTATTGCATAAAATTGAACGGGTGAGGATAATATTACCCTGGTTTCGGTGATCCCGGAGGTGTTTTTCCCGGCCTCCGGAATCACCACCATTTTTTGACGGAATCCGTTCAGGGAGCCTCCGTTTTGCCGTACTGACACATGTCAGCACGTCTGCACAAATCTTGGCCGTCCCTCACTTTGCGGCATCCTGGCCGTCCGCCGACCTACCGTCCTCCGGTATCACCACTAAAATTCGATGGGCGATAACCTCCTCCGGGATCACCAACCTGGTGATTCCGGAGGAGGTTATCGCCATGCCCTGGTGATTCGGGAGAAAGGGATCACCATGGCCTGGCTGATAACCGGTAAGTTATCAGCCTGCCGGTGATTCCACCATCCGGGATCACCAAAACCATTATTTTTGCATTGTTTTGAAAATAAAGTTCGCTGTGATCCTGGAGGTCAGAATGTCCGCCTTACTCTATGCCAACCCTGACAGTTAGTTCAATTTCCCCAACCAACATCTGGGATCACCCCGACCTTGGACTTTCTCTGAGCCGTCCTCGTGGTAACATCCACGCCATCCATTCAAATTTATTCCGGACGGCGTTTAGGGATTACTCCTTGTCATACTATGTCCACCCAGAACATGCCACGTGTTTAGTGGTGTTACCGGAGGGCGGTAACATCGTTCGAGTTTGCGAATGAGCGGCTGCCACGTCGGACTGGGGATTCCAGACGATGGGAATGCAATCCGGCGATGGCTAAGTCCGACATTCTGGCGCCAAAGTCTTCTGTCCTTTCCGACCGTCCCTGAGCGGAGAGGGTCACTCCCTCCACCAAATCCATCGGCCCTGTCGTTGCTGCAGCTGCCCACGAAATTTTTAAGGTGAGGATCAACGGTAGCGCCATCACAAACAGTGTTGTTACTATGTTAAATTAGTATTTAAGTTTACTGTTTTGGAGATGGTGGAGGAATCCTTAGACCTGGAAATCAGTTTAAACACCTCTAAGAGCGACAATGAGAATGGGGAGATCCCGGACTTCAAATTACCAGTTTGCCTCAAAGATTGTGGAGGGCCCGATTCGGAGACAGAAGAGTCGTCCCCTTCCAACAAGAAGCTTCGAGCTGAAGCCAGAGGTAAGGGCCAATCCCGGACCCCCCAAGAAGCAAATGCATTTTCAGAAAATGGCAGGACGGAAGGGGATGGTGGCCTGAAGCTCAGAAAGCTCGAGCAGGTTTGTGCAAACTCAGAAAATGCACAGGTAGAAGGATACCCTGGCTTGAAAAATGTGGAGAATGCCAAATCGGTAGAAGGGGATGGGCAGGCAGAGCCTGTGGTCTACGACTTCGAGGGCATGGATCTAGGGTTTATAAGGCCAAGTGTGTCTCCTTTTGGGGGGCACCTATTCTAATTGTCAAGAAGAAAGATGGTAGTATGCGGATGTGCATCGATTAGCAACAGTTGAATAAGCATACTATCAAGAATAAGTACGCCTTACCTAGAGCAGACGACTTCATGGATCAGCTTCAAGGTGCTATAAGATCTTCTCCAAAATAGATTTGAGATGAGGTTATCACCAAATCAGAATCAAGGAAGAAGATGTTCACAAGACGACCTTCAGGACCAGATATGGGCATTATGAG
>JAANSK020289157.1:0-10565 GCA_011763485.2 Isoetes engelmannii
TTGAAAGAGGGCCGATACTACTCTGAGGGTAGTATTGTATTATTTTCTTGTTATATGTTTGGTTAATGTACATCTGTGTCATAGACCTAGTGGTCTCGTAGACGAAAATAACAAATTTCTTTTCATTTCAAATGGGTGTACCCATGGCCGAAGGAAGAGGATGAAGAGAATTGGGTGTCAGCAGAAACACTATAGATGTTTGATTGTCTAATATCGGCCCTCACAGTGCCTGCTTTTCCAAGTGGGAGAGCAGATTTGCAAGGAAAAGCAAGCCCTGCACGATATGATCTGGTTGTACGTGTGATTTATCTGCGTTTCGAGATAAGCAGATAAATCCGCTTCTTGAAACCAATATTGTCAGTGAAAATGTAATCATATCGATAACGGAACGGGAGATGACTGCTAGGCGCTCGCATTCGCGCTCCCGCCCTGGCCACCGACTGCTCAACCTCTCTCTTGAATCGAAGGAAAAGAAGCCCAGGTCCGATGGGTGAGTCCTTACTGTTGGATGTTCTCCAGGGTCTGGGATTCCATCCTGGAATTCTAGATGAGGATTTAGATTCTATTAGAATTATTGAGAATTTTATCAGGCTTGCTGTTGAAAATTTAGGGAGAGTAGGCTTCTGTAGGATTTCTGAGGCAGGCATCTTCTACATGTGCATCTTGTGTTATGATAGGGAAGGATCTTTGAGAGTTAGAACCCACAACGGCCAACCTTATATGTCTCTTGGGAATTCTCATGAATGGAACCTGTTCAAGATGCAGATCTTGGAAAGATTTGGGAATGAACCAATATATCAGTGGGCAGCTTTCTTTGATCTTGAACCAGACCAAGTCATTGAAGACCTGACATTGTGGTATGGAGGTATATGGTGTCCAATTAGCCGCTAGATTAGTCGGTATTTAGGAGCAGATTAGTCGAGGTTTAGTTCAGGAGGATTTTTTGGTCGCATCAGTTGTTTCAAGAAAAATAAAAAAAGAAAAAAGAAAAAAGAAGGGGGGGGGATATAGTAGGATAGATTCTTGGTGCTAGTAAGAGCAGTTGTCTTAGCATCCTTTCTAGGGTTTTGTGCTGCATTTTGCTGTTAGCCCGTACTGGCCTAGATTTGGGGGACCTCCCAAATTCCCTGTTGCAGAAGTGGGTTCAGAAAAGAAGATTATTTGCATGCCATTTTCTACCTCGGGTACTGCGCACAAGCTTTCCCCGGATTTGCATCTTCCCTTCTGTTTTCGAAGAAGCCCTCTTCACGGAAGCGCAGTTCATTTCAGATTTTTGTAAGAACGGTGGTTTACTTCAATGACGAGCAGAGAATGGACTATTGTGGGAAATGGCAAGAAAGAAAGGTCGGTTCTGCCTAAAACAGTGAGGCAAGGGCCCTCCTACCCGGATGGGATGTCTCTGAGACATCTCAAAGATCTTGAGCAGGAGGAATGGAACAACATATTTTGGATGGACGGAAAGGATAAAATTTGGGAGCTTTTGTAGCAGCTGTATTCGGGGTCTGAGACCATCAAAGATCAGTAAAAAGCGGCCTCTTTCTGCATGGGGGTTATGGATGATGCCTCCCTTTGTGTTATTAGGGACAAAATCATGCAATTGGAAGAGGATTACACGATGGGAAGAGCTAATGACAGAGATTGGGTATGGAATACTCTTGAATATCTTCAGGAAATGGACCGGAACTTGCTCAAGCTGATCACGGCTAAACAAGGGCATTCTACTGAAGACTGCTGCAGCCTTAGAAACAATATCTTCTCCAGATCCATGAGTGAGATGCTAAATAAGGTGAAAGATATTCTGGTTGAGATAGACTCGCTTCGTTGGAGATCGAAGGCCTCGGTTAGGCTCATCAGGCGATGGGAAAATGCCGAAGATCATGTCACTGAAGAGCAAAGAAGACTTTTTAAGCAGAAATTACCAAGAGATTTTGGGGGAAGTACCTTGGAGAAGGTATCAGAAAAAACTGAGGCATATCAAATTTACCTAAAAAAGGATACCAGGGCATGTATTATCAGAGATGGAAATGGATTCTTCAACCCTTTGGATGCATACAAATGTGGCTGCAGAAACTGTCAGGAGGAGTTGAATCTCAGTTGGACCATCCAAAGCCAAAGTACGGGGAAAACAGCACGAAAAATAGAATTCCAATACTGGGCAAAAGCGACACCTCAAAAGGTCAGAATAATTCTTCCTATAAAAATGTTCTGTTAAAAGATCCTACTGTTGTAACTGCTTACTCTGTTGTAAAGGATAATTGTGAACAGAACTTTTCTTCTAAAAATAAGGAAATTGACCTTTCTGACATTACTGATAACTCGGCTTCTGAGCTTTATATTAAAAAGGGTATTCTTATCCATTTCCTGGGAAAGTGCCCTTCTCTTGGGGAGGTGAAGTTCTGGATTACTAAGCTTCAGAAAACCCCCATTCTTTCTATTTTGAAAATGGATAATAACACTTTCCAAATTCTCTGCAAAGAACAAGGAAGTGTTGATTACCTTCTAAAGAAGAAAATAGAGACCATTGCTAACAACAGTTTTTATCTTATGAGATGGACCCCTCTGTTTTTCCCGGGCAAATCAGATATCATTGCTACCACCACTTGGGTTTCTTTTCCCAATTTGCCCCCGGCCCTTTGGACCCATTCCCACCTGAAGGCCATTTCTGATAATCTGGGGCAAACTATTGATATAAACATACCCCAAACCAACTTTCCTTCTGTTTGTATTTCCAAGAAAATTGACTCGGATTGGAAGACAGAAGTCAAGGTCAAGCTGTCTTTGAATAATTATTTCTTACTTAAGCTTGACTATTCCAAAGTTCCTGTTCTGAAGGAGAAAATTGAGAAAATTGATAAAGGTAAAAACAAGACCACAGATTGGATGGATGATAATGCTCCAGGGTAAGACAGGAATAGAAACCTAAACAGGTTTGGGAAAAAGGTGAATGCAGTCAGTCTAAGGAAATCCAGCAAAAAAGTAATGATTTTTCTATTAACAAGGACTGGACCATCACCATCAAGAATGTTGACCTCTCGGTTAAGGTCAACACAGGTATTGTTACTTTAGCCCTCCCTCCAATCTGTTCTAACAGTGATATTGAGGATACAAAAAGTCTAGATTCGGATATAGGTGAGGAGGACTTCATCCAAACCTGTGATGAAATGGGCTGGAAACAAATCAGCTATAAGAGAAGGGGGAGAAGTAAGAAAAAGGTTTATTCTGGCCCCTTAAGGGTAAGTCCAAGAAATTCAGCCATCCAATCCAGGATGGCTAAGGGTATGTACTTGGAACCTCCAAGGAATTAATAATCAAATTAAAAGGGAGCGCCTCAAGGTTTGCATTCAGTCCCTTAGCCCTGATATTTTATTTATCCAGGAGCATAAGTTACATGATAATAATCATGAAAGGATAATTCTAGGCACTTTGCCCTTTAATTTTAAAGTCTGGTCAATGTCTGCTAATGATTCTTCTGCAGCAATAGCTATCGCCTGGAACCAAAGAATTAATCTTGATATTATTTTTATGGTTAATGACACCAAAGGCAGATGGCAGATTCTAGTTGGACAGATTGATAACTGCAAAATTGCTTTTGTCAACATTTACTCCTATCACAGTCCAAGTGAGATCAGAGGTTTGGTATAGGATTAATCAGAGTTTAAATAATTTAGACTTTGATGAGTGTATCCTAGCACTGCCTTCAATCAAAAAAAAAAAAAAAAAAAAAAAGAAAGAGTGTATCTTAGCTAGTGATTTTAATATGGTTACTAATGATTTCATGAGAAACAGAAATTTCAGGCCTCTTCTTCCTCAAGAAAACTGCACTTGGAGTAGCCTCATCAGCTCCCACAATCTTAATCTAGCCAGAACCAGGCCTGGAGCCTACAGCTGGTCGGATCACAGGGGTGACCCTATTCTCTGTCTTCATGACAGATTTTATTTAAGTGAGGAGATGTGGTATAGAAGCAACAGAGTTGAGAACTTGGAGGGGTTCACTCTTTCAGATCACTTTCCTCAAAGTCTCATCATTCATGGAAAAGAAGAGCCTAAAAGGAGAAATTCCTTCTTCAAATTGAACACCAACCTTCTGGACCATGATGACTTCAACACCAAGCTGTAGGAAATCATTGACAGAAATCCTAAGCCGAATGGCAGCCTTGGCTGGATGGAGTGGTAAACCATAGAGGTTGCATGATTGGAGGCTTCTATATGGGCCTCTTTTAAGCCAACCATAGAGATTTCATGATTGGAAGCTTCTATATGGGCCTCTTTTAAGCCATTTATGGGTCATTTCTTTAGTAAAACATCAGTGAAACTAGAAAATAGGAGAAATTGCCCATCGCTGAAGGAGTCCAGTGAAGTTTTGAAGCACTACTGCACCCATAAAGTGGTCATGTTCGCCATTTACAAATCATATGATCTGTTGAGTTACTTGCATTTATACACCTGCAGGATGAGGAGCCTTGTTCCTTGCTATGAAACACTGAAATTTTGCTTCAACAGTATGCCAACTCAATATGGAATTTAAATCAGAACATTTGGATCACATCAATTAAACCATACACATGGCTCAACTACGCATGCTTCAGTCTTTTACACATAGACTAATATGATAGACATCCTTCGCCCAGATAATGAATGCTATAGCTTGGATAGTGCTTGATCTGTTAGTTCACGGCGCAAAATTTTTCCTGAAGCTGACCTTGGGACACTACTTATGAACATTATCTTCCTTAATCTTTTGTAAGGAGATACCTGAAAGCATTGTTAAATATTAGGAAATTTATTGCATCTATATATACTCCAGCTTGTGTATAGTGCCCCATACCTGTCCTGATATAAAATTAAGTAGTTCAGTCTCAGTAACAGCACTTCCAGATTTGCGAACTACATAAGCTATTGGGACTTGGCCTGCTTCGTCATCAGGCAAACTGCACATTGTGTGGGGCAATTAATTTTGAAGAAAGATCATGTACAGAAAACAAGTATATGTTAGATAAAACCTAAATTTAAATAATCACATATTGATACATACGGGACAACTGCTGCATCAACGACACTTGTGTGGGAAAGAAGCAATGCCTCCAGTTCAGCTGGTGCAACCTGCAAAATTATTTAGAATTATTGGAAACGTACTTATAAGCGATTTTCTAGCAGTAGCCATTTTTCTGATAGAAGTAAGGGATTCGTCTATGAGTACTCTAGACCAGCAGACAGAGATGACCATGAACCAGCTACCGGACAAGTACAAGTAACCACATTTTGTCACATGTAGTATATTTTCTCCAGTAGAACGAGTGGCCCCCTGTCATTCGCAAGTCGGAGGAATGCTTCTGCATTTGTAAGGACCCTAAATTGCTACAGCCTGCCTTTCTGCTTCAATATCTGGCAGAGTTCTTGCCAGATTTGATCAGGAAGTGCATACCTAGAGGCTTTTGATATATATGGCCTTGTCTTATATGAATTTCAATGTCACATCCTTTTATAGAAGTTTCAGTTTCACTAAGATTATCTTTTAAAGCTCTTCATGCCGTGATTTCAGAGAAGCCAAATGAGACCAGTGTCTCCACTGTGCTCTCGTCCAATATCAATAATATTGGGGGTGCCAACCCCGTTTGACTAAACTGTACAGGAACGCTTACGTCTGCATGGGCAAAAGAAATGATTGTTCATATGAGCATTGAGCAATGATATTGCACCTTCAATTGCTGGCACTGGATATGATTTAGCTTGTTTCCCAAATATTGTAGTTCTTCCTGGCTAGATTACATACTGATACTTATTTTTTACTTTCCTGTTAACTGAAAATTCATTACTCCTCCCAGTGGCACTCTCCACTTCACTGATTCACCATAATGATTTCAGTACTACCTCCAGTACATTTTCTTCGCCTATAAGCTTCTTACAAGATAGGACGCATTTCTTAGCAGTCCATAATATCACTCTTCTGTTGGTCCCACTGAAGCAGCTCATCATGAGTCTTCGATTGATGTGCCTATTGATTAGCTTAATATCCAAAGGCGCTAACAAATACTACCTCCTTTCTCCTTCTTCTCAATCTCCATGCTTCAATTTAACCCTACCTTGACTGCTCTAGATTTACCACAGGAAATCCTACTGGGTCTCCAGGATAGAAAAGTCGTTCAACAAAAGAGTTTCTTAGTAGAATGCCTTCCACCTTGTCAACATATCCAACCTAGGTTTGAAAGGCCAGAAGGTAAATATGCTTTGATGTGATTTAGAGCATGCGTATGGCAATCAAATAGACCATCCTTAAAGAGCTATGGTTTCCTTAGCGACCAAGATTTTCGATATTCAGCTCTCGCATAACTAGAGGAATGTTTTGGGGTAGTCTTGCGTCTCTCACATCAGTTAGAAGTTAAATCCCGCCCAGCCAAAGGTGCGGCAAGAGCAAAGACTTTCTCATCCCTTGCCCTGCATATTACAAGATAATGAGAAAATCCCCTTGTTTATTCCATCAGGACCATAAAAGGCCTTGCTTTATAAGTGTATGAATTCATTGAACTGAGAAAGTGGATTATCAACTAGACAGATCATCTGCACCAGGGGAAGTAAAGCAAAAAGTCCTTTTTACGTGAGTCGGCACTGCCAATCAGATTTATTCGAAGGGTTGACTATGGAAAAGCCCAATGTACTTTTCTATTGTGTTTTCTTTCTCCTTGCAGCTACACTTCAGGTCTAAAGTCTCTATTTACAGTAATGCAATGCCAGGTTTCTGAATAAAATGCTTTACTATTAAATTTTTTAGCTTTATTTTTCACACATTCTTGATTCAAGTGGTCTGATGTACTCCTATCTGCACACATATTCAACTAGCAAATTTTATTGTGCTCAACTGTTAACAGTATAGCCTGCATTTAACATTTACCTGAAAGCCTTTGTATTTTATAAGCTCCTTTATTCGATCGACAATATATACATGCCCTTCCTGGTTCATGTACACAAGATCCCCTGTATGAAGCCATCCTTCACCATCTAAGGTTGACGCGGTTGCCTCTGGGTTGTTTAAGTATCCTAAATAATTATTCAGTGTTAAACACCCAGTGGGATAGAAATAAGCTTTACAATAAGCTCAGAACTCAAAATTGTGCATGCATTTACTTCCTTTACCTTTCATTATATTGGGGCCTCGGAGCCATAATTCACCTTGTTTTCCCGGAGGAAGAGGTGCTCCACTTTCAACGTCAATCACCTTAGCTTCAATGTTTGACATTAAAGTACCTGCTGAACCAAAGAATTGTTGCCCACTGCCAATATCATCAATAGTTGCCACTGCTGTTGACTCAGTTAGGCCATAACCCTGTAAATATTCATCACAGGTTAAGTTAATACTGAGACAAACATGCCAACTGCTCAAGAAAACCTTTTTCATATCAAAGGACAATGCCCTATGAGGCTCAACTTGCCTAGTTAATCTAGAAATCTGATCACTATGAATGGATACCCCTATTTTAGAGCAGGAAAATTCCTGCAAGTACCCTGCTAAATTTGGTAATCATGCCTTCATATCCCAAAGTTTAGGGTTGGTCACCTCATTAAACTTCCCACTCAGAATCTGAAGTTCAATGGCATTTGAAGAACCAATAACTACTAGCGTCGTAAGAGCAACAAGCAGAACCAGCTAAAATTAGAAGTACTCGTCTTGTTTAAAGGACACCAAAAGCAAGCACTATCTGAATGTATCTGTTGTTATTATCTAAACTAGTTGAAAGTAGCTTCCAGAACTATAAGAAGTCTTTAGTATGGTGGTGGCATGAAGAACATGATATGAAAACTTGCCTGAATGAATCTTATTGATGGAAAGCGAGCTGTAAACTCATCCATTGTCTCCTTGCCCAGGGGCGCTGCGCCACTCAAAACAGTATCTACAGAGCTCAAATCATATTTCCCGACTATAGGTTGCTTCACCATTCCTATCACAATTGGAGGAACAAGTGGAAGGAAAGTTACTTTGTACTTCTCAACTGCCCAAAGCATTTGCTCGAAGTCGAATTTGGGCATAGAAACCACAGTACTGCCTCTTTGAAGTGTTCCATACAGAAGACCTGCTAATCCATATACATGAAACATAGGCAGCAGACAGATCAAGACCTCATATTCTCGTCCCCCTAGTTTTGAATGGAGATCAAGTAGTCTTCCAACTGATACAAAATTCATATGTGAAAGCATAACACCTTTACTTAACCCTGTTGTCCCTGAAGAGTATAAAAGGGCTGCTGTATCATTCTGTAAGGTCATGGCTGGAACCCTTAATGGATCAGCTTCCAAAAGCTTTGAAACGGCTACAAAGGAGACATTAGATTGCTTCCAATCTCCATCAAACAGAAACAAAGGCAAACCCAGGTTTTCTACTTTATTGAGAAGTTCACCTAATGTGAATATGAACTTAGCTCCTGAATCCTTTATCTGTTTTGAAATCTCAAAAGATGTGCTTACAGGATTGACTGTTGTGGGTATTGCTCCCATAAAAATAGCTGCCAAGAACACTACAGGATACTCTATGCAATTAGAAGATAGAATCAGAATGACATCCCCTTTTGAAATTCCATGTTTGATTAATCCTGATGCTACTTTTTGTATCCTTAGCTGCAATTCTGCAAATGTCGTCTTTTCTCCACTAATTCCATCGATCAAAGCAGTTCTCTGGGCGAATTGTTGAGTACAATCAAAAAGAAATTGAACTAGATTTAGATGCTCATCCTTGGGCAGATCGGCCCAAGGCCTAATGCTGCGGTAAATACCATCTTCTCCAAATACCTGATTCGACATAGCCGACTTCGTTTCAGAATTCCTGCTAGCGATGCTAGAAACTGTAATTATGAGCTGGTACGGCTGCCATATGAAAAACGTTTTCAGTGGAAGATTCCAGGTCCAGCCCAAAAGATATTTAATTGACCTTTTTGGCTCACAAACGCCACAAATAGATTTGACACATCATGAAATAGTTGCGACCTTTATTGGCTGACAGATGCTACAAATTGGTTTCATACAAATTGACATATACAAGTATTGTCGTTATTTTCTTATGGCGGGGAATTTTCTTGCAATTGCCATGCTAAATCTCAATAAAAGGTTTGGCAGATGCTCAAAATCTATTCGTTGGACTTATCCGGAAAGTGCTCTTGCCAGGTTATCTGGACATTTATAATTATTCTAGAACGATGCTTTGGAATATTCGTGTCACTAAGGTACCAATCCCAAGCGCTGCAAGCGAAACTCAGAGCAACCATTCTCTAGCAATTGACAGATGCGGCCATTTTGGCAGCAGCAGCCAAATTGACTCTCTCTTCCTTGCGCGCGTGTCTCCAACTCTAGCAATCCTGCAGATGCCTAGCGGCTAGCTCTGCTCTGCTCACTCCGGAACAGATTTAGGCATGATTTTAGACCTAGAGGTTCTCAAGGCTAACGACCAACGATTACTCAGCAGATTATGATCGGTTAGCAGTGCACAAATGTTGTGACGGTCCTGGTACCTTGCCATATTATTTATTAAGTATTGGAATATTGTACCAATAATGTATACTTGGTATGTGTTAAGATTATGCCAAGCTCATGAAAAAAACAAATGGCATGGATTTTTGTGAGGGTTTCTGGAAGGAGGCAGCATGAGCAATTTCTGGGCAGTTTTGATAGCCGAACTTTGGAGCTGCATATCTCAGCGACCAGAGCTCCAAGTTAGGTAATTTTTTACTTTGCTGGAAAGATTTTTAAGTCATCTTTCCGGATTGGGTCTGGTAAGGCCGAAATTCGTCTGTATGACCGAGTTATAGCAGAAAGAGTGAAGCTGATCCAGAATTGACTGCTATATCTGTTTGTATAGCTTGCTTTTGGAGCTAGAAGCTAAAAGGAGGGGATACCTTGAGAAGAATACAGCCGGTAGGTGTCAAAGGACCATCCTTAAAGTGGTTTTCAGGCGGGTGGTTAAGTCTTACACCAAGGGTTGCTCTTAAATTGCCTAAGTGATGTTCTTGGTCTGCATTGAAAGGCTTTTGGTGTTATGTTACTTGATATGGTTGTTCCTTGATTGAGGAATTGATGGTGCACAAGAAAATGTATCATTCTGGATGTTAGGATGTAAAATAGATGCATCTTGGCCACATTGGATTAAAAAGTACGAATCAAAGTTATGGAAATCACATGACATAGTCGTGTGGGATGCTCCTTATGGGGAGAGGGGCTTTGAGAAATTTATGGGGGGCTTCCAAGGATCTAGATATGGCATAGAGCCATTGGGGGACTAATAAAGGTATAATATTAATAGGGTTAAGTAACAAGAAATATAATAGTGTAACTAGTGGATTCAATTGCTGCACTAAGACAAGGTATGGCATTCCTTATGGGGGAAATGATTCTATAGGACATTGTATGTGATGATTGCGATGTAAAATGATAACTAGTGCATTGAGATTTCCTTATGGGAGGAAGTACTAAGACTTCTATGTGCCCCTATATGGTATATCTAAGTGTATAACATGGTCATGTAATCTCAGTTGCATCATGCTCTTGTTGACTATTAGACATCTGAATGTGGTAGCACATGAATGTGA
>JAANSK020289168.1:0-10565 GCA_011763485.2 Isoetes engelmannii
AAGTTCAACCGGCATGGTCCTGGTTACAGGGTTTATTTAACAGCGTATTGGATTGCCAATGCATCCTCTTGGCTTCCGACCCTAATGCATGGCCCCTAGTTCGACAGAGGGCGCTCCATCTTGGCTCTGGCTGGCTCCTATGGTCAATATGGGAGCGTCGCCAGCAAAAAAAAATATACTTCACATGTATTTTGCGTATAAACCTTGAAACCTTGCTATTAGTATTCAAAATAATTAGCGTGAAGTTTACAATGACACCATGCGGCGTTGTTTATGATCCAATTAATTAGCATAGACCATGTCATAGTCTGTGTCTGCCACGTCAGCTGATAATAACGATCAGAACATCAATATTTCAGGAGTTTTCAGATTCAAGGATTCTCGATCGTGATCCTTTATCAAGTTTTGCCTCTGAAATCCACGTTCACATTCTACAGAAGATGCTAGACGAAATGAGTACTGACAAGGAGAAATTGTAAAATTATTAAAAAATATACTTAAATTTTTTTTTTTCCAAGGTCGCCATTCAATGAAAGAGTGGCGTTTGTGAGAGCCAAGTTGAATAGCATTTTTTTTTTAACCTTGCCATTCATTTGCATGGTAAAAAAGAAGGCAACTTTTCCTTGAAGAGTTAGAGGTCTCTCTAAGGGCATTGCAAGCTTCAAATTTAAGGCTTGCTCTGGCCTATTTTTTCACAATGGAAAGGAAGAATTGTGAAATTTGTTGTCTAAAAAAAAGAAAAGATGACCTATCATAGCGAATGGTTCCATCTACGCCCGATTTGGTTTGGACCTCATTGAACGTAGAGAGGCTTTTTATGGAAACCCTATACTTGGTTCCATAAAACTACTTTAGGTTTCCAATAAAACCAACATAGGTCTCCATTAAACTACACTAGGTTTCCATTGAAACTACTCTAGGTTTCACTTGACTGTGTACCAATGTAGGTTTCACTTAATCCTCTATAGGTTTCCTTCAAGTATAAACAAGTCTAGGTTTCCACCGATAAAAAACCTCTACTATAGGTTTCAACTTGGAAAACCCCATCTAGGTTTCCCTTTGTAGTAATAAAGATTATTCTGCCACTAAATCGTTCACACTCCTCGATGCCATTCGAAATCTTACACCCCACTCCAATCTTAAACAGCCTTCATTGCACGCGACCCAAGACGCACGCATTTTGCACCACGACATCAAGATCAAGATCGACCACTCGTTAAACCGATTTTTGCTTCTTAAGGTTTGATCAAGATCATGATCAAGCACTCTTTCAAATGATTTTCACTTCTTAAGGTTTGATCCTTTAAGCAGCCTTTGAACTGTTTCCTATTCTTGAGGTTTCTTCATTCTATTCTTGAGGTTTCTACTCTTGGAGTGGTCACTATTGTTTTTTTATCTCTGCTGCCTCCTCCGTTTTCAAATTCTCTTGAAGAGCTTTGTTTTCAAGATGGATCAGAACCTCGAAGGCTATAGTGCTAGGTCAAGCTCTACTTATTCTTTTGTGTACGACTCAGATGAGACGGTAAGTGACTTTGCGTTTGTAGAGATTGCTCCAGACGTAGAGCTTGAAGACTCGCAATCCTGTCTACATCCTGATGAGTTGCAGAAGTTACTCTCGGTATGCGGGAAATAGCAGGCTGTCACAAAGAGAGGGGAGTCGCCATCACAAGGTTGTATGCGCATCCACAGGTACCGGTTGTGCCGGTCCGTGCCGCACAGGGAAATGGACCATGCCAATGAGGTACGGTAGTAGCATGCAATGCCGCCATGTCCCCCGCTTCCCTGTACACTCGTTGAAGACGGAAACAGATGTATATCCCGGCAGAGTCGGCAGTCTACGGCCAGCGTGCTCCCACGTCTCCATCAGGAAGATGATGTCCATATCCTGAGCAATAGAGTTTAAGTTGTCGCCTTTCTGCCAGGGGAAGCCCCGACAGTTCCAAGACACTATCTTGAAATACAATCCCTATTTTGTTGCCCCTGGAGTTTGTTGGGGGCTCAATTGAAGTGGTGGGGGTGGCCTGTGTTGCTTGAGCCGCTGGCGCGCCACGCGCTGTATTGGTGTCTGTAGGCACTGATATCCCGCCACTTCCTTTCTGTCCCCCGCATCTGGGATGTGATGAAGTTCTCGCCGACATAGCTCTTGCTGTGCAGGACATATGTAAATGGGGGTGCCTTTCAGTTTCGAACTCTGTCTCAAGATTGCGTCCCGGACCTTGACGTTAGCGACTATGAAGATGACGACTCGTGGCCGGTCCTTGCGGGGCGTTCCATGTCGGCTGGATCTGGAGATGTGTATAGTGGTCGAGAACTGCATCCGGCCAAGGATCTGGGTCCGTAGGTGCTTCTCCAAGTCTTCCCCGGCCAACTCAGAGAGCCCACGCACCATCACATTATGTCGTCGCCATGTACGCTCTCTAGACTCCCTGTCTTCTGGGGTTGTGCCTCCCATAGCCTCCCTTGTTTCTCGGGCTGGATGGGGCCCTCAAGTTGAGGACCGTGATGTGGCTCCTTGCCGTGGCCGTAGCTGGTCCTTGGCAAGCTACTGCTCCTCTGGATTTGACACAGGTGTGGGAGGCTGGGTCTCATGACGTGGCACAGGTGGCGGCTGCCAAGATGTCAGGGAGTCAGTCTGTAGCTGGTGCATCCCGTTCTCCAGTGCACGCAGGCGTGTTCCATGTTCCTGTATCACGTTCTCGCAATGTGTTAGTAGGGCATGTGCTCCTGCATGCAACCCCTTGCCTTGTTCAGTGATTGTGTCACGTAGCTCGCGCATCTCTCTATCCAATCTGTCGAGGATGGTGGTGGGTAGTTCCACGTCCGTACCCGCGATGCCCGTTTCTGGCTTGTGACGAGTCTCCCAAGGGGCCTCTACTTGCTCAATCTTCGTGTTGAGCTGGGCCAAGGCGACCTGTTCTTCGTCCTGGGAGTTGCGTCTGTCTGCAGCCATAGTGTCCATCCTGGAGGAAAGTGCGTCCACTGCAGCCTGAATGATATCAAGCCGCCCTCGGTCATGGTGCCTTTCAGAGTGCGCGAGTCTGAGCCCATCCTGAAGATGTTGTACTTGGGCCTCCAGAGTGGAGACCCGCTGCTTCTCTGTGGTCAATTGTTTCTTCAGCACATTCGGTTCAAATGCCCGAAGCTGCCGTAAGTCGGCTACCACACTCTCAACTCGAGCGGTGTTCTCCTCTACCATCGTCCGGAGGTCGCGCCAGCGGTCGTCGGGCGTCTGGGGCCGTCATGTTGGTGGGCAGGCTCGAGTCACTCCTAGGATGGCGTGCTGGCATAGGCCTGACGGGCCATGTATGTTGCACGTGTCTTAGCCCGTGCTGCTTGTTTGAGAGTGGTTTTATCAACCTTGCCTGAGGTATCCGTCCTTCGGGTGGGGATCTCGTCGATGTACTCGCTCATGAAGAGTCTGGCCACCATGTCTGCTCTTGGTGTAGGGCTGTGTTGGTCAGGGTCGTCAATGTGCATGGCGCCTGGGGTTCGTCCGGTGTCTCAATTGTTGAAGTGGCCATTTGGGGGTGGGAGGGTCATATGTGAAATGTGTTTGCGTTGGGTTTGGGGGGGGGGGGCATAAATGGATTGTAGTCAACAGGTTGAGTTTCTGGGCGTAAAGGTTCTTAGAATGGGATTCGGGGTTTAAGGTTTAGGGTTTTAGAAAAGTTGATCTCTTTTGGATTATATTTTGGGTACTTCCCTTAACAACTCGCCCTTTTTTCAATCTTTTGTATAAATATAAATACAATACCTACATTCAATGCAAAAAGATATGAGATGTTTTCTTCATTGCATGCAAAATTCCCAATAAAGCATTTAGGTTGGAGCATGTGCAATGGCCACTCCTAAAGCAGTTTGCGGCATAATATCCAACAAGCCCTGGGTTTATAGTGATATAACTCTAATTAAATGGCATTCCAAACATTAATTTGATGAAATAAAAGGGCTCGAACAAAATCAATTCAATTCATATGTTAACCTGAACTCCAATCTTTCTCTCCCCTTCGCCTCTCCAGAGCCCCAAGCCTGCCCTACTGCTAGTTTAAAAGATATGGCACATTAACACTGATGCATTAAAACATTGGCATACGTAGAATTGCTTTAGAAGAAAAGAAGTAAGGACACATTTTGAGAGAAAGCTATAAGCTATTGAAGACATATAATACCTATTTTTTGAGGAATACTGGATGCCCGTGAAGAGCACGTTATCATGGAGATTCTATAGTATCACTTGGAAGTTCAAATGTACAATAAACTTCCAGACACATGTGATTGATTGTTGACCAATTATAAAGCTTATGAATCTATTAGCCATAATACGGTGAATTTGCTAAGGTTTCCTTATGATTATGTGGTGTATCTATTTTTGTGTTTATACACAGTATTTTTAGGACGCGCACGGTATTTACAATTTGTCTGGGATCATAACCTTTGGTGCATGCAAGGTTTGCCATGCACAGTGCATGCACAGACAACGTATGCATGCATTGTTGCACTCCTTGCATGCATGCATTGCATCGCATGCACTCCTGGCCTTCACGCACACAGTGCTTGCAATGCATGCATGTAGTAAGGTTGCATGTTGAGCCCCTTCTCAAATTAAAACAATGCAAGGCACATGCATCACCTTTTTGAGACCCCTCAAATTCTAGGTTTTGGCTGTTGGTTTTTGGTAAAGGCTTAGCATAATACAGTGGAGTAGAGAATTTAGAATGAGATCCTTGGATGCATAATGCTTAGTGTTGGATGCTAGTAGAGTGTAAGACGCAGATAACTGGTTTTATTTTCTAGGTTCAAATCACAGGCTCTAGAAAAAATAGTCGTAAGGAGCATCTGGATGTGTCTTCCAATGATGGAGCAATCTTAGTTCCTTGCAATAAGCTTAACTTTCTTCCTATATACGGCCCAATCCAAACCTCATTCCTTATAGGGACTTTTCAGGATTACTAGTCTTGTTCTTTGAACACTCATTACTCGGACGGAGATTTTCTTTTCCATGGTAAGAGTACATCGCGATATATCGATTAGGTGTTAAGATTCTTATTTCAAGACACTCTAGTCTGGGATTACTTTAAGTAGGACATGTAGGCCAAGGTTGGGTGAAAGTTTGACTAGGTATCGATCTGCTAAATTATTTATTGCAAATTCAAATTTACTACTAAATATCTTTATCATCACTGCAAGTGAGAAAAAAATTATACTTACTGCAAATTCCATTTTTACCAATTCCATAGACATTCCTTACAAATATGACATATTAAACCATTGAAAGTAGCATTTATGACATCAAAAAATTGGACCATTGAACTTAAACCCCCCAGACACTCCAGTTGTTTTTGTTGATATTCACGCAGGGCGACCAGTGGTTGGCGAGGACCCGCAAACATATATGTATACAATGCATATTGCAACCTTTGGTTTTGTGATGTATTTGGAACTGATAGTTAACTAAAACTTGCTAAAAACAAGTCATGTTTAACGATGGCCAAGATCGCCCGGAATCGACATCCAACGGTTCGAGCCTACCCATGGACGCCCTACACGAAATATCAACAAAAATAACTGGGGGGTCTGGGGGTTTAAGTTCAATGGTTCAATTTTTTTATGTCACAAATGCTACTTTCAACGGTTTAATATGTCATATGTGTATGGAATATGTACGTAATGTGTACGAAATATGCCTTAGCCCATTAAGCAAAAGCCACAGCACAGAATGCTGCCATGAATAAGTGGATACTATTATGACTACTATAAAGCGGTATGTTTATGGCCCAGAGCAAAAATCATTAAGCTCAGTGTACATTGAGTATAATAAAAGTGGTGGTGTAAGGGTACTTATGGTGAGTAGGGACACTTATTACCAATTTCAACGTACATTCATGAGAGGCAATCACAAGTCTTCTTTCATTCGCCACACCTGAGGTCATAGGTTTAAACCTGATCAATATCGACATAGTAATGGGGACCTTAAAAATCCATTGCCCCGAGGTGACGGGTTCAAGTACGATCAATCGAAGCCGTGGTAGAGACCTTAAACCTGCCATACGTACTTGATAGTCACATACAAAGCAGTTCCTAGCATATTGCGTTTAGGTAGTGGATTGACTTCCATGTGATCTGTAGAATAAAGTGATGTAGAATGTACTCATGATGCGATGTTGAATAGAATGACTTCCTTCGATATACTGAAAAAAAGTCTTCTTTCATTACAACTTAACTTTGTGCTTAATCCTTCCAAATGTTAAAATTACATTGGCTATTTATAGATCATATATTTCCTATGGCTTGTCATTTTCATATTTGACCAGCCTTTTGGTTTCTAGCTTTGAATATTGGTCAAAGTCTTGAAGTCCAGAATAAATAGATTTAATTTGTTTTTCTTTACAATGACTTATGGATACTATACAATCATTATTTAAGATTTCAAGTGATATGGGATATGTTATCCTATCAAGTTATAGTCAAATTTGTTTTGGTATGATGCAATATTTTAACAATTAAGGACATTAATTGACGAGCGATTTGGTCTAATTTATTGTTAAGGGTATCCAAGCTCATACGACTAGTATTTGATTTATGCTTAATGTTTGAATCATTGCATTTTGTACTATATAATGATGCCACTATGCACGTGCAACAAAATGATATATATTGTTAATTGTATACATGTAGACGTATTAAAACTTTGTCAAATTATCCAACTTAAGTAATTCTCGCACATCACAATCTAGTTATGTTACGTAGTTATAAAGTTCTAGACTCCATATTTGGGACGTAGTAAATTATAAAAATTGATTGAGTAGATTTATATTATAATATATACCTAGAACATTGTACAAAAGGATACATTTTATACATTAGTGATGGCTTTGAAAGTAGATTCCTAACAATGCTGATATTGACTCTCGTAAGATGTTGACCAAAATATTCCTCTTGCATATTCACATAGTGATACGCATTTTCAGAATCACTTGAGATCGCCTATATCATTTCTATCAATTATAGTTAACAAACGTGCTCTTCGCTCAGAAGAGCAGCGTGTAGTTAGATAATTATCACAACTCACCCTACAATTGTTTTCTCATATAAGGAACCATCTAGTAAGTGCACAAACTAAAACTCTCATCCAATGAAATAACGATAGATTGCAATATCCAATTAAAACGTGATGCAAAGTCCAACAAAAACAAATAGCCTTGGAGTTCTCCATACATCATTGCTCCTTCAATCAATACATTCTTCAACATGAATAATGAGCAAGATTTATGTCAATTCCAAATCTAGTTGAATTCACCCTTAGTTCCTTTATGCTCAATACCTCTTGTGTTAATTAAGTATATCAAGGGATTGGATCGCGACATTAATCCTTGCAACTTGGTGCTTACACATGAGTATGATACAAACCTTAAGAAAAGTATGCATGCATTTAATATTCATGATCCATCTCTTATTTGAGCAATTAGCATTAGATCTTTTATTCAATATATCTCCTCATCTCCATCTCCATCTTCATCCTGCTCATGCTTTTGGTTTGCCTACACACTACCATGGGCTCCGACTTGTACTCTTTTATGTAGGTAGATCTAGTATCTTCTTGAGTTTGAGGCCATACCTATGATCATCGCTGATGATTGGTCTAGGTGAAAAGGTCTGGGGTACATAGTATATGCTGGAATAATATATTTCCTCTTCTTATAGATATAGTGCATGTCCTCTAAGTAGAAATAATAGTTGGTCATTTCCTCAATAGTGCCCTTGATCTCTTCATTCTTGACCAACTCATCGAGGAGTTGTAATCCCATAGATAATACTTGAGATGGGTGTACAAATCCACTATGTCATTCACCTCCTAAAGTGTTTATCTTGACATTTCCATGATGTTGACGATGCTTGATTGTGACACTCCCTACTTCATATATGGTGGGGCATCGTATAGGAAGTAGGGAGCGTCACAAAAGTGACCGCTAAAAATCAATAAAGTACCCTCTATTCTTTAACATTCCCAAATTGTATGCTCGAGCCTGTTGTAAGGCGAATTCTAGGAAAAAAAATTAGTTGTCATGGAGTGCACAGAACAAGCAGCCTGCGAGATCGGCCCAAAGGCACCTCGAATAAACATAGCCGTCAACACTAGAAATAGAAGATCTCGAAGGAGGCTGCCACCAAAGAAATTATGGCGTTAGGAGAACCAAGTAGACTGCTCGAAAGAATCCAGAGGAGTCGGCCTACATCAATGTTCGGGTTGTTGAACAAAGGAGGAGAACAAGTTTGAGAAGGTCGGTGGCAAAATCCCCGAGGTGCCAGCATGTGCAACAACAAGGGGAAAGCAACATGCAGAATGGTAAACGTCAAGAAGGTCCACTCCATCACAATGAAGAAGACAAGAACCTAGAATTGGATGCCAGCAAAGACAAAGATCCAGAGAGAAGGCAAGAAGAAGGAGAAAGGTGAACAAGAAGGATCAAGTAACAAATGATGAGGAGGCCATGTCGAAGAATCAGGTAGATCAACTGAGCAATCCCGGCATCACCATTTAGGAGCCAAGAGAGCAAGATACATTTCGTTAGAAGAACGCCCGTCAAGATGGAGAGAAGGATGTGCCACTCTAACCAAAAACTCCTAAGATGCCCAAGCAACCCAAGGTTTATATCGGCGACAAAGGTCAGCGACACCAACAATGATCAAAGTCATAAACAATCGGGACCAAACTGGTATAGCGTCTTCGAAGAAAAATCAAGTTTGCATCAACCAAGATGTTGCATATCTGCCAAAAAATACCAAAAGTTGAGCGCACATAACTTTTTGAAGAGGCAAAATACGCAATCCATGCCAAAAGGGTGACAAGATTCCCAAGGACTTGAACCTATCCCGAAGAATCAGAAGGGGCAAGGCCTTGGAAAATTTCTAAATATTTTTCTTGTAAATTTTGTGAATTAAATATATTAGAACTTTCGATTAGCCTATAAAAGCTTATTAGGGAAATTCAAGTATAAAATAAGCTGAAAAGTATTAATTTTGAAAAATTATGGCATTTTGGGACGTCAGATGTGCACCCAGGTTAGATCATGCAAAACCTCCCCTGTTGAACTCTACGGACCCCCTTGGGTGCGTTCTGCCCCGAGTCTAGGGTGACTAGGCTCATTAATGTCTTTTAGGAAATTGTTTTTTGTAATTGGAATTGTTAGACCTAATCTAGATGGGCTAGCATTTTGTTTCGACCAAAAGCGAGTTGGGAGGCTTCGGAATGACCCACCCGAGTCAGATCGCGCCAAGGGCCCCCTGTTGAACCCAGCGTATCCCTCGAACGCGAACTGACCTGAATCCCTTGTTGACTATCGAAGTGATGTTTTGCACAATATTTTTTGGGTAATAAGGACTTCTAGAATCAATGTATGCATGTTACTATCTTATAATGCACGTTCGAGTTTTCTAGGAAGGACCTTTTAAGTTTTTTTGGAAGGACCTGAGTGAAACAATAGGTCAACTGGAGAAGTCAACTATAGGTCAGATGGAGGAGTGAACTCTGGTTGTATGATTCTTCTAGCCACCTAGTTAGTTATCCTAGGCTTTAGCAATATTGTCGTCGCACATTGGTAGCGTCCACATACATTATAGGTGCACACCTTCAGGTGTCTTCAACCGTAACTTTGGCCTCGTAGATAAATCAGGAACAAAATTGCCCAGTACTTAGCATAACTGAGACATAGAGTCTAGTTACCACCCCATGACAATAGATAAGTCTGTTTCTATCAGCTCTTAGGGATGTTCCAAATGCTAATATGGTCAATTGGGCTTAGAATAGATAGAAGGCACGACCATGGAACCCCAAGAGCCAGTAGACATAAATAGTAATTGTTATTGCATCAGTAAATGGTTCATGCACCTTAGGTTAGTAAAAATAGGCCAGGTGAACCTTCATTGCAGACCGTGACCCCTCATCATAGGAGCTACTCGACCACACCAACAAGCAGTTCAAAAACAGAGATACCTTTTGGAAGAAATCTCAACAAGTCAAGATCAAGACTACGTCAAAGGTAACCAGGTGACAAATGACGAAGGGGAAAGTATAGAGAGGATAATGAGGCATGAGAAATGAACACATGATTTGTGAAAGCAAGGCTAACCAACGGCCAATGGGAATCACGACACTTGTGCCGGTGATAATAGTAAGGGAAGAGCATATTCTAGTCAATGATATTCTTCAAGTACCATATTATCTCGAGGAAGAGGCATGTATCGACGAACTATTGTCACACCTCAACCATCAACAAGAAAATGACTTCATAAACTATTCATATCAAGAGTTTTCTAGAGATGAGACCGGATATATCTTATAGGAAGGGCAACAATCTCAGACATGCAAGCAGAGATGCTTTGACTAAAGAAGAGTTCAAGCCATCCACACAATATGTATAAGCCAGAAATAAGTCTTTGAAATTCTTGCCAAATAACTTTTTCATTATTATGTTCGAAGCTGAGTCCTCAGTGCGTCACTTGGTGAGTCGTGGGGTGGATGCTTTGGGTGATGCTTATGTACTCTATCAGTATTACACTCCGGGCAT
>JAANSK020289179.1:0-10564 GCA_011763485.2 Isoetes engelmannii
CCGGGCCCGCGCTACCTGATCGGCGGCGACGCTGAAATGCTGGCGCCGCACCTCGACGGCGGCTGGCAGCTGCGGCCGGACCTGGTGCTCGAAGGGCTGGCGGCGCTGGCGGCGGCCGGGCCGGCCTGAAGCCGTCGGCTCAGCGCTTGACCGGCACGGTGCCGGTCGGTGCGATGCCGTTCTCCTGGTACAGCACCGGTCCGTCCTTGGCCCACAGGAAGTGCGGCATCTCCGCCGGCGCGACATAGACCGCGCCTTCGGGAATCGCCACCAGCGCCGCGTCGTTCGCCGCTTCGCCGAAGCCGACGTACAGCGTGCCGCGCAGCACGGTCGTCGCCCGGGTGTCCGGGTGGCGGTGCGCAAAGATCCGTGTGCCTGCGGGGGAGTGTTTGAAGTGAAACAGAGAAAAAGCGCCGAAAAATCGAAAACCGCCGAGATATCCGGCGGTTGAAAGACCGGAAAAGATCGGCGGGAATCCGGGCTGCAATTCGATTATCCGCGAAAGAATGCAGATTGCTGGTGAAAAAAGACCGGGAATTCACCAGCAAATAGTTGCTCAGTCGAGATACTTCACCAGCAAATCGAGGATGTCTTCCCTGGCGTCGTCGGACAGGCCCAGGAATGGCCGGGCCGGGATCGTGCCGTCCTTGGAGCCGAGCTGATGCACCTCCGCGCCGTACGGACCTTCGCCGAACAGGTAGTTGGTTCCGACGGCGGCGAAATCTGTCCCTACTGCTGGGACAATGCTGCGCGCCAAGTCGCCCTGCACCTTAAGAATCTTTCCCGGCCACGAAGGCTTCTCACCTTTAAGGCGCCTTCTGATCGTCGCTGGCTTCAGCGGGTCCCAGGGCTTTCCGGTGACCGGGTCGGCCTCGTCCTCGAACGCCTGATCGGTCGACGCCTGCAGCAACTGCGCCACCTCCTCGTAGAACGGCTTCAGATCGCCGAGCCGGTCTTGCAGCTCCGCCAATCGGGCGCTGAGCACGGGGTCATCGACCCGGATGACAATGTCGCTCATGCCGGCAATTTCCAGTTGGCGATCAGCAGCTCGCGGACCGGCCCTGACGCAGCCTGGCTGACGGTGTAGCGCGTTGACACTGCTCGGATCGAGAACGCGCGGAAGATTTCGCGAACCTCCGGTCGGTCGTTCAGGCTGACGATGAAGCGGCCCTGCAGCCCGGCCAGTGTCTCCGCCATCTCCGCGAAGTCGTCCCGCGTGAACAGGCCTGGGCCGTAGTCGCCCTCGCATCCGAAGTACGGCGGGTCCAGGTAGAAGAACGATCCCGGCCGGTCGTAGCGCTTCAGCATCTGCTGCCAGCGCTGGTTCTCGACGTAGACGCGAGCCAGACGGATGTGGGCCGCGCTGAGATCTTCCTCGACCCGCAGGATGTTGAATCGGGGCGGCTGCGTTGCGCCGTAGCCGAAGGTCGGCCGGTTGATTTTCCCGCCGAAGCCGGTCCGGATCAGGTAGTAGAAGCGGACGGCGCGCTGAACATCGGTCAGCGTGTCGGCTGGGGTATCGAGGAAGCGCTGGAACTCGTCGCGGGACACCAGCAGCCAGCGGAGCTGGCGGACCATTTCATCGAGGTGGTGCTTCACCACCCGGTACAGCGTGATCAGGTCGCGATTGGCGTCGTTGATCACTTCGACGGTGCTTTCGGGCTTGCGGAACAGCATCCAGGCCGCTCCGGCGAACACCTCGATGTAGGCGTCATGCTTCGGGATCAGCGGCAGAATCTGCGCCACCAATCGCGATTTTCCGCCTAGCCAGCCGATCGGTGAGCGGGTGCCTGGAACGGGTTTCCAGGCGGTTTGAACAGGTTGTGACATGGTTCTGTGAGCCTCGTCTAAGTCGGTCCGAAAGGACCTTGATAGGCTTCGCGGGCTCCGTACGGGCAGCGAAGTCTTCGGTTGGCTCACCTGATTTCCCAGGTGGGTTGACGGCCCCGGTCGTGTTGACGCACGGTCGGGGTCGCTTCGTTTTTGCGGGTGTAAACTGTTGTCACGGAGTAGATGGCCGCGCGAAACAGGCGGCGGTACCGCGCAATGGCCTGCGTTAGGTATTCCGGTGTCTCGGCTACAGGCACGCGGAATGAGACCGGCCATCTACTTCGCCTTCCTGCTGTAGAGCAGGTTGCCGACCCTGAGCTGGTCGAGCCGCTTCAAATCTCCGTTGAGCATGTTCCAGAAGACGGTGCCGTCGGCATTGACGCGGCCGACGACGACCAGCTGCCGCCGGCCTTGGAACAGCCCGATGTAGCGCGTGCGCATGCCGCCATCGTCATAGGCGGTGAGGTAGACCTCCCAGGGATCAAGGAAGGTTTCAAGCACGAAGTTGGCATAGCGCTCTCGGGAGTTCTGGCGCTCCTCAACCATGTGTTCCAGCCGCCGGTAGTCGATCAAGGCTCGTTCGACGGGGGTTTGGATCAGCCGCGTGGGTGCCGCTTCGGAGACGCCCAGCGCGCGGCCCAGCTGTTGCACGGCTGCTGGCAGGCTTGGAGCGATCGAGAGCAGCGCAGGTGCCGGGATGCGATCGATCTCCGGGGCGCTGCGAGCTTCAGGCCGGCCGAAGTCGGCGAAAGTGCTCTGGCCGTCCAACATTCGGCGTTCTGGCGGAGCCGCAGTCGCTACCGGGCTGGCCCCCGGTCTGAGGAGCGGAGCGGCCGGCCTTGGGTCGCGTGGCGTGCGATCAGGAGTGGTGCCGATCGGATCAAATTTCGGCGGCCCGCTGCCGCCGAAGCCGGGATCGGGCCTGAATGCCTGCTGGCGCACTTCCACGCGCCAGGCCGGGCCTTCGCCGTCCGTCCACTTCGGATCGTGCTTCGGATCGAAGTGCAGCAGCTGGCCGCGCTCGATCTTCGGCAGTTCGCCCGGCAGCGAATCCCGCAGTGCCACACGAACCGGGCGCGGACTCAGCCGCACCCCGGTGATGGTGGTGTACAGAATCTCGCCAGTCTCGCGGTCCACCCCGGTGCGGACCTGCTCGGTGAAATAGTCGCCGGGCGAAGTGCTTTCGAGCTTGGCGCCGCTGCGCTTGAGCATCCGCTCGCTCAGCGCGCGGATGCGGCAACGGCAGTTGTAGCCGCACGGCGGCAGGATGTGCTGCCAGATCGGATCGTCATGCCGGAACACGCGGCCATTCAGCGCGGCGTGGCTGGGCCGGGTGCGACCGTCCAGCACGGCCACGTACATCCAGTACGGCATCAGGTCCGTGGCCTTGTTGAAGTCGGCCACGCGCCCCTGCATGTAGGCGCGCTGGGTGTTGGTGCGGACGATCGTCGCCAGGCGCGCACTGCTGGGCAGCGATTCCGAGCCCCATCCCTTCGCGGCCAGCGCCTGCTCCACCGCCTTTACCTGGGCGTCGCCGGTCAGGCCCTTCTGCAGCGTGGCGACGATGGCGTCCCGCGTATCGCCGACCATGCTCAACGCGGTGGTGCGGGCAACCGTGAAAGCGCCCGCGCGGGCACGCTCGGCGGCCTCGCGCCAGTCCGCCGCCACCTCGATTCGCTGGCTCTTCAGGTAGTCGATCGCCGCCTGTGGCGGCAGATCGAACGCAGCGCTGAGCTGGGCGGCGCTGGCGGCCACGTCAGGCCGCAGTGCGGGCTTGAGCTTGGCCGATCACGTCAGCCGCGAAGGCGATGCGGCTCAGCTTCTCGGCCAAGGCGTCGATGTCGATGCCCTGGTACAGCTCGCCGAGCATCGCCAGCGCCGCTTGCGGATCGGTGGCCAGTACATCGAGGATCGGCTTCAGCGCTGGGGCGATGTGCCCGGTCATTGCGCCGGTGTCGACAGCATCCACTGCGGCATCGAGCGCAGCCTGGTCGGCAAACGCGGCGCGCCGGGTCGTCTGGCCGGCCGCGAATTCACTCGCCGGGCGGTCCGCTGCCGGCGGCGCAGGGATCGGCGGCTGGGCCTGCAGCTGGTCGGCCGGATCAGCCGGATCGGCCAGCGTGATGCTCAGATCCTCCGCCATCGCCTTGCGTGATGGGTTGCCGCCCAGGTTGGTGAAGATCTGGTAGACCTCGGCGCGGCCCTTCTTGGCGGACGCGTCGCCGATGAAATCGCTGGTCGGCGGCTTGGCATCCGGGCCGACGTTGATCCGCGTGATCTCCGCCCACAGCCGATCCAGCGTGAAGGCGATGCGCTCTCGGTCGCCATCGTTCACGCCACTGCCGCGCTCGGCGTGCGTCTCGCTCGCAGCGCGAGCGCCGCCAGGGCCAGTCTGCTCGGTCGCGAGCGTCTGGCTGGTGAGCGCTTTGCTCATTTCGGCGTTGCAGACGTCGACCAGCTGGTGCTGCGCCAGCTTGCCGCTGCCGCCCTTACCGCTTTCGAGCAGTTCGATCGCGCCCCCTTCTTCGATCGCGGCGAAGCCAGCCTCGACCAGCTCTTCCAGGGCATCGCTCAGGGCGTCGATGACCTTCGGGTCGCTGCCGGTCGGGTACTTGCCCACCGGGAACGGAATGCCGAAGCGCTCGCAGAACTTCACGAACCAGCGCATGCCGGCATGCTTGAACGTGTACGGCCAGAAGCAGCTCGACAGCAGCGCCACGCCGTAGGGGTTGTCGTAGCTCGGCATGTGCCGGTCGATCAGCCAGTACATCGGCTGCATCGGCTCGCCGAGCAGCGGCGCGTTGCGCGTCAGCAGGCGCAGCTCGCCTTCGCCGCTGAAGCTGAAGCGCCGCTTCGGCCGGTCGAGAATCGCTTCCGGTAGCCAGACGCCGCTGTCCTGCTGCCAGACGATCTCCTGCGCGCTCAGTCCCCGAAAAGTGCTCTGCGCGATGTTCCAGAACACGTCCGGCCAGGTTGTCAGCGGTGCCGGCGCCCGCGCAATCACCTGCTGGCACAGCTCGAAGGCGCGGCGGTCGACGCGGCGTTCGCCGCCGGGTGTCAGCACATGCTGAAAGCGCTGCAGATCCGCCTTGATCGCGCGCAGCTCGCCGATCACGTGGGCGTCCGACTGGATCGCGTCGTAGACGTCTTCACTCTTGCCGGCCTTGCGCAGGATCGGGTCCGGGTTCGGCAGCAGCGCCAGCGACGAATAGAAGCGCGGGTCGGTGTTGCGGCCGGCCAGTTCTTTCGCCGCTCCGGCGAGGAGGTTGGGATCAGTGGCCATGCGAGCGGTCCAGAATGAAGTGATCAGCAACGCTGTCGGGATGAGAGGCGCGCGCAGCGCTGCCGTTGTGGGTCTTCGGACAGCCCTTGATGTCGTGGTCGGTCCCGCCGCAGTAGGTACAGCGCAGACGTGCGCGCGCCGACGAGCCGCCCCAGGTCTTCGGACACAACGGCTTGTTGTGCTGATGGCTGCCGCAATAGGTGCACCGCATCAGGAATATCCCTGCAGCAGGCGTTGGCTGCCGCGCGGCTTCGATCGCGCTCCGCCGCCGGCCGGCCGCACGCCACGGCGGGCGGTCTGCCAGAGCATCTCCAGCGCATCAGGGCCGTCGTCGTGCTCGGCTTCGCCCCAGTGTTCGAGCTGCTCGATCAAGGTGCGCAGGCGGCGGTGAAACAGGATCAAGCCGTTGGCGACGTGCGGCTGCAGCGCTTCGATGCGCAGATCCTTGTCCACCGTGCTGTTGATGCCGCGTGCCGGCACGTGCAGGTTCTGCGCAGCGCTCTGCTTGACCAGCTCGGTGCGGAAAAACTCCTGAAACGCGACACCTTCCACGCCCCAGACCAGGCACTTCCATTCGGCCTGCATCGCGATGATGTCGGCAATCTGCTTGTCCGGCGGCCGGCGTCGGATCAACGCTTCGACCACACTCAGCTTGCCCTTCGCGCGGTCGTAGCCGCCCACCAATGTGGCAGCCGGATCGCCCTTGCGGCCGGCCTTGCCCATGCTCGGATCATGGGCGCCGAAAAACACCCATTCGCGGATCGGCTGCACCCAGAACTGCAGGCAGCCGGCGAACGGGCAGTCTTCTCCCGCCGTCGGGTTGTTCTGCTGCTCGGTCTCGAACGACTTGTGGTTGTTCGCCCGCTGCACCATCAGCTTGTACAGCGTGCGGACCTTCGGCCAGCTCACCACCGCACCGATATCCATCTCGGCTTGGTGATCGCGGTAGTACGCGAGTGCCGCATCCTCGCCATCGACCTTGAACACCTCTTCCCAGGCGTCCCAGAGATCCATCCGATCGGGCCAGGTGATGATCGACCGGAACACCTGCGCATGGCTTTTCCAGCGCGGCGCTTTCATCACCCTGGCGAGCACGGCGTCGTAGTGCAGCAGCGTGCCCAGGTACATCACCCGCATCGAGCCGTCCGGCGGGCCGAGGTTCAGCACGGCGGTGTTCAGCCAGTTCTCGTCCTTGTCGCGCTGCTCTTTCGAGCGCACGTTCTCGTCGTTTTCGAGATCGTCCAGAAAGATGAAGTCCGGCCGCCAAGGGCCGTTGCGCGCGCCGCGAATGCGCTTGCCGATGCCGAAGGCTTTCACCTTGATGCCGTTGGCGGTGATGACCACGCCGGCCCGCCAGATGCGGCCCTGGCCGAAGGCCTGGGGGAAGTCCATGCGGAGCCGCGGATTGGCAACCAGCTCCGCCTTGACGACTTCGAGCATCTCTTCCGCCTGCTCGCCGCTGCCCATGATCAGCGGCACCATGTGCGCCAGGCCGTAGACGATCAGGTACAGGCAGCCGATCTGGGTCAGAAGCGTGCTCTTGCCTTCGCCGCGTGGTGCCGCCACGGCCTGCAGGCGGCCCGGCGTGCCGGCGACGATCGGCATCGTCTGGTAGACCCAACCCTGGAACACGCTGGGCTCGACCCCGGCGGTGACGTAGTGCGGGAAATAGGTACGGGCGAAGTACGCGTAGTCGTTGCGGGCCTTGGCGACACGGTCTTTCGACGCGGCCGGGTTCACATCGAAGCCGCTGACGCTGGCCTCGATCAGCTCGCGCTGCTCTTCGGCGAACGATGCGAGCTCGCGCAGGAAGTCCTTGCGAGACAGCTTGGGGGGCTTGGCAGGCTTCACGGCTCAAACCCCTTGCCGACACCGATCTGAAGCGACAGCCCGAACAGCTCCACGCGGATCACATAACGCACCGACCGGTATCCATCGGAATGGCTGACGAGACGCATGCGCGCATAGCGGAAGCGGAACGCGGCGTTCAGCCCGATCGACCCGTCCAGCCAGCAGTGCCGGGTCACGAATACACCTCGGCCAGGTGTTCGCCGAACGGCTCCAGCAGCTCCAGCAGTGCGTTGTTGTGCTGCGGGTAGTGCTCGGCGGTGAACTGTGCGAACAGCTTGAGCACGTCCATCGACCACGCCAGCTTGGCGATCGACGGATCGACCGCGCCGCTGGCCTTCACGGTCTTCGCGTACGCGTCGCTCAGGCGGCA
This sequence comes from Isoetes engelmannii, assembly GCA_011763485.2. Taxonomy (NCBI): domain Eukaryota; kingdom Viridiplantae; phylum Streptophyta; class Lycopodiopsida; order Isoetales; family Isoetaceae; genus Isoetes; species Isoetes engelmannii. The sequence goes on from JAANSK020289179.1 coordinate 7,335, forward strand.
GATCGCTTCGGCCTTGTCGATCGCGTCGAGCTTGTCGCTCCGGATCGCAGTGATCGTCGACCGGAACAGCGGCACGAACTCCTCGAGCACCACGCGCGTCAGCTCGCCGACACCGGCCTCGCCGATCTCTTGCGCCTGGCGCGCACGATCCCAGTCGTCGCCGCGTTCGGCTGCCTCGCGCTTCCAGGTGCGCGCTGTTTCATAGCCCACCCCGGCAGCGAGTGCAGCCGCGCGCATGGGCTGACGGTCGCCGACGTAGGCGCGCCGGACCTGCGTTCGCTTGGCGGCTGGGTGCGCCATCAGCTCTTCAGGAACGCCTTCGCGAGTTCGATGCCGCCCGCAATCAGCGCGGACGCGCCCGCGCCGGATATGCCGCCTTCGCGGCGCGCCTTGCGCACCAGATCATCGATCGCCTGGCTGTTGGTGCGCCCGAGGGTCAGCGCGTCACTCGCTGTCGATTCGATCTTCGAGATCTGCGCCTGCTGGCTGTCCATGCGCTGCGTGACCGTTTCCCGCAGATCGTCGATCCGACGGTTCACGTTCATGCTCTGCTCGTTCATCAACTTTGTGATGCCCTCGAGCAGGCCCTCGATCCGGCCCAGCTTTTCGAGCGTTGCTGCATCAGACACGGCTATCTCCTGTTGTTTTCGTGTCGCCGCTGGCAGTCAATGCAGCGCGTCGCCATCGGGAGCGCGGCCAGTCGGCGCGGATCGATTTCGTCTGCGCAGCCAATGCAATGGCCTGTGCAAATCGCGGCATGGTCGGTCGTCGTCGAGCGTCGGCGATGCGCCTGAAGCGCGTCGTCGCGATGCTGCTCCGCCAGTTCGTTCGCGCGGTCGATGATGTCGCTCACGGCGCGAAATCCACGATCAGCGAGCGATAGTTGACCTGCGCGAAGTCGGTGACCTGGTCGGGCGGCAGCACACCATTGATGACCGCGCCGCGCAGGTAATCGGTGGACTTGTACGGGTCCGTGCCGTGGTAGCAGAGCGCCTTGTAGTACTGCGGCCGGGTCGCCCAGCCGGGATCAGAAGGAATGACTTGCTCGTTCCATGCCCCGTAGCCCGTGAACACGCCCCCGACGAGCGGGTTGACCCGAGTGCGGGAGTACAGGTTTGCGTCAGGCCCCCACACGAGTTCGTAATCGAAAAGCGAGCCTAGCGGCACGTCGTCATGCAACACGACTGTTGGGCGCGATGACTGGTCGACATTACGCGACGTGAACTCTAGCCGCCCGAGCCCGTTGGCCTTTTTTCGCAGCAGCACAATGACAAATACCAGCGACAAATCGTGAATCTGATACATCGTGAGGTTGTGGCCGATGGTGCCTGCCTGCAGCGCAGGCCGGCCGTTGCTATCGTTATCTGGCCAGCGGATAGGCCGGCAGACTCCACGCAATCGTGCCTTGTCTAACTGCAGAAACTCAGCTTTGCTACTCGCCGGCGCACTGCCTTGAAGTCGGCTCCGCAGTTCCGTTCGAGTGTGGTCGCTTCCTTGGAAAGGGTTGCTGCATGAGCCGAACGTTGGCGCGATTGCCAGCACTTCCCAGGCATTGTCCGGGCCGCCTCGCTGAACTTTGAAATAGTCATTCGTCAGCCTACCGATCGGGTACGCCGTAACGGAGTTCGATTGCGCTATGTTGAATTCGCCAACGTACTCCTGCTGATCAGCAGGAGGCGCTCGCGGCGGTCTATCGTTGGGACTTGCCGCGTTGGAATACTTGAGTTCGCCGCCTGCGTAAGGGGCGCCGACATTACTGCCCGTAATCGGGCGCGAATACGGGAATGCGATGTCCCACTTCGTGAGATCAATCAAATCCGCCGGCGCGGTTGGGGGCTGTGCGCTGGGCCGGAACGTTCGAAGGAAGATGCTCATCCGACCAGATCCAGCGTGAACCACTCCAGCGTGCCCGTTGTCAGTGCGGCGGCTGTGGTGCCGTCAGTGGACTGCAGAACAACGGTCAGATCAAAGGTTGCGGCGGTATTGATCGTTGGACGGATGATGGCCGTCGACGACGTTGCGCCCTGAGCCGATGAAGAGCTGGCTCCACCGGTGGCCGTCTGCTCATTGACCGCCTTGTTCTGGAGACGGCCTCGAGGCCGCAATGCAAGCACTGCTGCAGCGGCCGGCGAATAGATGTTGCCGCCGGCTGCTTTGACGCGCATTGTGTTGTTTGACGTGTTGACTGACCACGCCGCCATCGCATCGAATTCCAGTGCCGACGTAGGGCTCATCAGGGCCGGCGGGATCGAGACCGTAAGCGCGAGCTGCTCGGCACCATTGCCGGCTGCCGAGAACAAATTGACGCCGTGATAGATCGTTGCCCGGCCGCCCCACGGCCGCCATCTAGTCCCGTCTGAAATCAACGGGACATAAAGCACATTGCCGATTCCGGTTGCGAGCACGGTAACGCCTGCATTACCTGCTGCTGCTGGAAACTCGGGTGCCCCCCAGGCGTAAGTGCCGATCGCCGAGTATGTGGCTTCTACCGCCGCACGCGCGCGTTCGGCGGTGAAGTACCGATTACTGTCGCCTTCGGGCAGGCCATCCGTGTTCGCCAGCGCGCGGATATCCACCGCGTTGGCCAGCATGTTGGTGTAGCCGGCCGTGCCGATGTACACCCCGGTGGTCGGCTTGGTGCCGCTACCACCGGTCCAGTCGGCCACCTGAAGCACGCGGCGGGCGCCATCGGATACGACGGCGAGGATCGGGGTCCAGGCGTTGGCGCCGGGCGTGCCGGTCCCGGTGGCACCCACGGCGCCGCGCACGTCGATCGCTTCAGCGAGCACCGCCGTCAGACCGGTCGCCCCCACGTACTGGCCTGTGGTCGGCTTGGTGCCGCTACCACCGGTCCAGTCGGCCACCTGAAGCACGCGGCGGGCGCCATCGGTCACGACGGCGAGGATCGGGGTCCATGCGCTGGCGCCGGGCGTGCCGGTCCCGGTGGCGCCCACTGCGCCGCGTACGTCGATCGCTTCGGCAAGAACCGCCGTGAGACCGGTCGCCCCCACGTACTGCCCGGTGGTCGGCTTGGTGCCGCTGCCGCCGGTCCAGTCCGCCACCTGCAGCACGCGGCGGGCGTCATCGTTCACGACGGCCAGAATCGGGGTCCAGGCGTTGGCGCCGGGCGTTCCGCTCCCGGTGGCGCCCACTGCGCCGCGCACGTCGATCGCTTCAGCGAGCACCGCCGTCAGACCGGTCGCCCCCACGTACTGGCCTGTGGTCGGCTT
>JAANSK020289190.1:0-10564 GCA_011763485.2 Isoetes engelmannii
ATTTGCCATGTTGAAGCACATGCAATCTGTCCTGGCGCGTTCGGAAGCGCACCAAAATATGCCTGGGCCGGTCCGGTTGCTGAATCCCTACTCTATATGCCACCTCTATACCTAAAGAGGGAATACGCATATTATCTTGGAAGCAAATAAATTCCACGAACATTCTGAATCCTTGCATTGCAACCTGTATCTACACTTGTCGGACTTCACCACTGTGAATTCAGTGTGTGATGCAATAGCATGTGCCCTAGCTGCATTCTTAAGGTCAAGTAATGAATCAAACTGGTTTCCGTTGACCAATTCCATGCGGCAACAAACAGTATCTATGAGATTAAGAGACAGTATCTATGAGATTAATTGTTGAGGGAATCCTATTATGAAATAGAAATTCAACATGCAAATTTGCTTTTCTTTCACAATAGGTACATACCTGTGAAGCAATGAACTCCAAAATTCTCGTTGAAATGTAAGAATAGTGATCCAAAGCTGTCGGTGGCAGCACTTCAAATTGAAGAACGGTGCTCAAATCGATGCCTTGCATGCATAAATGGTGCCTCAGATGCAAGAACGGTGTAAACTGGCGCCAAATTGCTACTTGCCATCCTGTTTTTTTGTGCTTTGGTATTTATGTCGTTAGGAAGAGAAGGGTATTCTAACAATTTCCAAAAAGTTAGGGGTATTTTCACAATAACGAAAGTTAGGGGTATTTACAAATTACCCAAATATTTAACCAGGAATCCCTTTGTTTTGGTCCGCTGCACCATTCATCCATGCCCATTCTAACCAAGCTCCTAAACTCGGATCAAGCGCTTCGGATCTAGATTTCAATATTCATTCCTAGATGCAGCCCGAAGGTACTTTGCAGAGATCTGTCGCACCTTTTTCAAATCGAATCAAGAGATGGCGAATTCAAGCATAATCAGGTATGGATTGGGTCAGCTTAATTCTACCTAGATGGCGATTCCAGCTACCCAGATCTTTACCAGGTGATTTTAAATGAGCACTTTCTGCTGGATTGGTCGGGAATGGCAATGCATTGTAGTCCTGAAGATCCTAGATTAGGTCTCTCAGTTAATGGGGCCTCACACATGTCTTTCCAAATCTATGCTTTGCGGCGATGATTCTTTTGGCCTTGGGCCTTGCCTCAGAAATTCTCAATAATGTGGTCTAGCATACCCGAAGTCTTGCCGTTTCTAAAGAGAGAGAAATCTGATGCAAACATTTCCTTGAAATACTCAGAAGTTTCTGGGTCAGTTCCTCGTGTATCATTGGATGTAAGCTTGGATCGAAAAGTGTACAGGCCTGGGGACACCATTTTAGCTACTGTGGAGATAGGCAACAATAAAACTGCAAGTAAGACCATATCACCGGGGGATCATCCAGAACCTTATGGCACAGAGATTGATGGAGTGATAATTGGGAATTTAACAGTAGAAGTTAAAGGCACAGAGAAACTGGACACACAATGGATAATCACTCCAAAAGCATCTTCAAAACTGCGTAAAGGTGAATGCTTTTTCACTCTTACCTATATTCGTGGAAGCCATTTGGGGTCTTTTAAATGGACTTTTATTATATATTTTTGCAGGGGAACGCACAATTCTGGAATCATTGTGTACGTCAATAACATCAAATGCCTTCATTGGAAATGGCCATAGCAATGCATGTAAGACAAAAGTCTTCATGCCTATCTTTTCAGCATTTTATCAAACCACAATGTGCAATCCGAATCCTCCACCAAAACAAGATTATAATGATTTGGATGAGTTATTTCTTCAAACCAGAATTTGTATTAAATTGTACCTTATATATTTAGATGTAATATAGTCTGTATAATTACGTATATGATTGAACATTAGGCCAAGCAGTGCTGATATTGTTTGGTGAAGATATTCATTGATTCCCTTACTATCTTATGTTTGCTGTTCAGATCTGGTACGAACGAGCTTACCAAAAATTCTTCCACCGTCTTATAGAGGCACTGCAGTACGCTATTTTTATTATCTGATGGTCAGAATCGACTGGTTGCCTTCTAGTGCTGTGGGTGTCTCTGGTCGTAAAACATTTGCTACATCGCCTGTCTCCTCTTTGGTAACTCCAGGACTGTCCTGACAGATAAAAGGAATATGTCGATTTTAAACTTGATGTTTGAAATAGAATCCAGGTCATAGCAAAAATCCCAACAAAAATGAGTCAACTTATGGGGTTGAAATTAGGAGTCCTCTAATGTGAATTTGATAAGGACCTGCTCAATGTGTTTGACGTGAAACTAAATGGATTCTTAACAAATGCTTTAAGTGTTTTTGTTGTCTGTAAGTTTTGCAAATGGTAATGAAATGTGGATATATCCTTGATGTCCACTTCAACTTACATCTTGCGTCATGTTAGTATCGTGTTACTGCCTTGCAGGAAAAGCGGGTTCCAATAAATGTATGGACAATGCCAAATTGCAGTGGACTTAGCAGTGATGATATGCAAGGCATAGATAGCTATGCTTTAGATGGTAAAAGCTATGTGTTCTTGCCTTTCTGAAATATTGTCTGAACACTTTGCAATATGCATATTGTATCTGAAATTCAATATTGCAATAATGTATATTTGGAAATGGTTTAATTTCTAGGAATTGTTCCTATCACGCCAGTGGAAGTAGAGATACAGTGGAAAGAAAATAATGAAGATGCTTATTGGGTATGTCCCGGACTCTGAATTTTTTTTTTTCTCTGGTGATGATAGTTGTTACAGTTCAAGAGTTTTGATGCCAGTGTAGGGCTCTTAGCATCTCGCCTGGAGCGGAAGACGATACATATAGTCAAGAATCAGGAAGTGTGCCACAGAGTCCAACAAGAGCACAGTTTGATCGGTCTTTTAGTCATAATTCAGGATCGATTTCTTCAGGGAGCGTACTAGGACATTCAAGGGATTATCCTCTCCGTAGTGAGTTTAGTCGCATGTCATTGAAGCGAGCAACACCTCTATTGGCCACTGCATTGGAGACGGATGACCAAAGTATGTACAGAACTGGAGTATATGAACTAGTTAGGTAGTTGACTTTTCTTTCGTGGCTACAGAATCGACCTTTCCATAATATGGAATTGAAAATTATGCATCATTTGAGCACCTTTAATGCAAGATTTTCGAATGAGCCATTATGTGATAATTTACCTAGCAGCATGTTTTGGGGAGGTCAAACTAAACATTGTCGACCTTAGTTTTGATTTATTATAGACCTTACTTATTTTGATCTGCAAGTCTTGAATGTTACAGGCTCTGGTGCAGTTGGACCAGGCAGCAAGTCAGATCATGCATTGGTGAATGGAAATGCCAAGGCTAATGGAGGAATACATAATGATGATGTTCTAGTCATGTCACCCTTATCTCCAGCAGGTTTATAACAATATGCATTCAATTGTGATGTGCGTTTTGATATTGCATGTTTTAACTGTCCTTTTGTCTTGTATCTTGTTATAACAGCTAGTTACATCCGAGGGAAAACTTATAACATTAGAATTGACGATGAGGTCTTGGTTCGTTTCTCGCCAAAAAATCCAGACTCAACATATTATTTTGGAGATATGGTGAGTTTGATCTTTTGTTTTACTTTCTGGGAGGCTTATTTGATGGAGTAGCATTGGTCAGGTAGCTGGAGTTATAAGCTTCCCCAAGGATGAAGGATCAAGGAAATGTCTAGAGGTTTGTTGCATGATATTACTTCAAGCTTGTGGTTGTTTACTGTTTTTAAAGTTTCAAGGTACCAGGTATCAGCTTTTCTAGAGACACGGGAGGTACTAAATCCCTCATTCATTCATCCTTCTCGGAGGAACTCACCCATAATAACAAAGGTAGCATGCATTACTTTCTTTCTTTCCGGGGTTTGCATGAATTTCGTGTGTTCTTAAAATTTCAAGCTTCTCAGGTGCAAGCAGAATACTATGAAGTGGTTGCAGATATGCTTCAAACACATATAATGCTCTCTATACCTTTGGATGGCCCAGCTTCCTTTTCGACCCCTCATATTTCTGTACAATGGATTCTTCGGTTTGAGTTTGTGGCTGCACCTAAAAATGCGCGCTTGGATAAGTACCATCACCCACTTCAAATAAGGGAGAGAGAGCGAGGAGAGTGGGTGCTGCCACTTATTGTGCATGCACCATTGCCCCGGACTGGAGGAAGGAAAGAAAAAGCATTAGCGTCATTAAAAGAGTTTTGGGTACCATCTCCTAAGGTTTCCGGTTGGACTGACACACCAATCTGCTCACCTCCTCCTCTTCATGGATTATCATCACCAAAAACTGATGGAACATCTCAACCCAATGGACATCATTGGGCGTCTTAATAGGTGCTTTGATTGAAAGAGGGTTTTCTATTTTAGACTGAATATGGTACAGACAGAATGTAACGTGCAATGATATAAAGAAATGCTCAGAGCAGATTACATTTTTGTTTTCTTTCAACCTTCTTTTTCTCTTCAGAAGATTTCGAACAGTCAAGAATGATGCTGTAGAAACTGACTTTTTACGAGAATTCAAAGATATATGAAGTTTGAATTAACTGTGGAGTTAAGCTGTAAAACGGTTTATGTACTGCTTTGATGTATGATGATCTGTGAGTGGGATACATAGCGAGAATGTTGAAAACAATACATGGGTAGGATCCCGTAATAACCTCCCATAAAATGTAGGATATTGTATAGGATATAATTGAAACAGTTTATTTTCTGTGTCTGACAAGTTAAGGTTTTCAGTACTGAGCTCCAGAGCTGGATGAACAATTTTAGTACATGCTACACCATGGATATCCCATGTCCAAATGCCACGACAGATGTGTAGACATGGCTTTAAATAATTTCCACTTGTTCTCGACTCAAAGGATCAAAAACTTACTCCCACCTCAGCAAGGCACAACTTCCTATTTTGTTCCTTATGTCCGAGGAACTATGATTGTTCCATATTTAACACCCTTTGGTACAACATAGACCATTTCATTCCTTGGCTGAGGAAATCTACTAGCTTTATATAGGAAATTCACTAGCTTTACATAGCACGCCTGATAATGGACTTTGGTTTCGCGTTAGGACTCATCATTTGGCTCGTAATTCCTATAGGAATTGGTCTCAAAGGAATCATGCATGAAGGTAACATCGTAATGGGAATTCCCTTTGCATAGACACTTATTTACAAGTTTTGGATGTTGTGCAGCTAAAGATCAAATAAACAAAATAGTTTGGATATGTTTATATAGCATGATAGGTGTCGCACTATTTTTAGTGTTGAAAGAAGGAGGTAACATATTTGATCATACGAGTTTTTTACATTCCCAAGAGTTTCTAACTAACATGGGTGAACTACACAAATGATATCCTAAGGCTTCAAGGAGCAAGTCATTCCATTTACGTTGTATATCATTCAGGTTTGTACATGACTTTTGAGTCACATACATGTTGCTCTTCGTGGACGATAAAAAATCTATTCTATTTTTTTTTAATTGCAAATTCGTCATGTTGCAGTTATTCCTTCATGTTTGTTGGATGAAGTTAGAGGTGAGTTTAATTGGAAACATTTAATGGGTTCCATGTTCCGTCTTCCTAATCACAGTACTTGCACCCACTAGGATCATATTTGGATAATGAGTATATGTCTATGGTTGTCCGTTGTGGCAACCTTTATTTCTTTTTGGAGGATCAATTATGTTGCTGCTTGTCTACTCCTTCCTTATCTTGTTGGGTAAGTTCTCCATTTAGCCTAAGATTATATATCATTCCTTAGTGTATTTCTAAATATTGAAACATTTGTTTTGAAGGGTAACTTTTGTGGCACCTCTTAGTTCGATGTTAAGCATCTTGGGGGTTATAGCTTTATTGGCCATTGATGAGGTCGACGAAGACGATTAAGTGTTTTCACATTGTTTGATTTGGTTTTGACGTGTTCCATATGGTATCTTCTTGTACGATTGCTTTCGTATCAATTAGTAGAGGAAGGCAAGAGAAGTGATAAAAGAGGAAATTTATACGTTTTTGAGAACAACAAGTCGATAAAAGGATTAAAAGACAAATTTGGAATCATTGAATTGAAGATATGAGGAATGTGCATGATACGACACCTTAATTATCATGCCCCAACCAACTGGGCAAAAACGCCTACACACAGTGTGCAACAAACTCTAAAAATATAACAAGTATATTTCTTGTTAAATTTAAGATAGCCAGCAGGGGTTTATGAAAACCTAAATTGTAACCGGAAAAATACAAAAAAACCCTCACATTTTGATCGGCAAACTTCCTGGAAAAAATTTCTACTATCGAAAATTCTCAATTTTAACAGGTAGTCTGCTAGTGTTCCTAGGAATTTGGCACATGCTGCCTAGACATTGAGGTTTGACCCTCTATATCTGATAATTAGATGCTGCCTCTCCATGATCCTCTCGAGTGGTCTTCCATAGCCCCCCAAACCATATCAATTCCTCCCTTCCTTGGAATGCTCGCCCACGAGCATATGGGACTTACATCATTTGCCCATGAGGCAACATACCAATTGGGATGCTCCCATGGAGACTTGAACTTAGGACTCGGCTCTGGAGACTTGAACTCAGGACTCGGCTCTGATAGCAATTGATATGACACCTTAATGATTGTGCCCCAACCAACTGGGCAAAAGCGTCTAGACGTTGAGGTTTGACCCTCTATATATGATAATTAGATGCCGCCCCAAGATCCTCTCGAGTGGCCTCCCATGGGTCACTAAACCATATCAGTGCACATTATGGGCATTAATTCTATGAAGCTTCTTTTTTAGCCCAGCTTTAAACATCAGTAGCTCACTCTGAGAGTGTCTGATTAGGGTCATCGATTTTCTCTCATCAAGAGCTTTCTACTGAACAGTGATTTGGCACCGTTTTGTTCCAGCGGGGCACGGTGTCATTGGGTTCAAAAGAAATATTATAAAACTTCAAGAGAAGCTCATGGGTCTTGAGAAAACAAGGGGAAATATCAAGGAAGTTTGGAGAATCTTATGGAATTTAAGAGATTCTTGAGAAATCTAATGGTCTCTTCACATCCTCTTGATGGGTGAGGATTATCAATGTACCTTGTATTTTGAATGCGAACATCATTATTAGGAATGAGAACTGATTCAAATACTTACTACCTTTGGTGGATACTTGTTGGTTGCCCATTCTGGTTTCCCATGGATTTTTCTTGGAGAGTGCAAGCCAAAGTCGAAGGTTGAGAAAAATTCTGAACAAAGCTTAGAGATTTTCAAATTACTGAGATTTCCATATTGCTTGTAGAACCTTTTATAATTATTAGGACATTATCCAGGGGTAAGAAGAATTACTGGACGGTGCAAATTGATATGTTTATGTTGGGTCCTTGTTATCACGAATTCTTGCTTGTGCTCTTCAATGTTTTTCCAATGTCCAAATTCTAATGCACACTTTGTAGCTTTAAAAATGTGTTGTTTTTATCGGTTCCTTTGCATCATTATAGGAAGGCAAAACCAATCGAAGCAATTTGAACATTTTTCTAAAATATGAAGTTAGAGGTTTTGTGAAGATGACTTCTTTTCTTGGCACACAGAGGTTGAAACTTCAGAGGTTGAAACTTTTTCATTTTGATGTCCAACTCTATAGCTGCCATAGAGGAGGTGATTTCCCAAGAATTCCAAAAAGACACTGCCCATATGCATAGCTAGAGATATTTGCCCAGCCATTTTTATGATAGAAGTGCTTGCAAATTCAGATTATATGTTTCAAATCCCTTACTATTAGACAGTGTCGATTCCTCAACAAAGTATTACTTCTTGATAGCACATTCTTTTCAATCTAACCATGGGCCATTGAATCTCTGCCAAATGACAACTTCCTGCCTGTAAAGATAGGGGAGAAGTCATTTCCCCTTATTTCAGGTCTATATTAAAACAAAGAATTGTCTACCGGTTGCTTGCTCTCCTCTGGTGCACCCTCTGTTCTGTTACAACAAGGCTGATAACGGGTCTCTTAGCCTTTCGTGGTTGCAATGGTGCCACGTGGTAACAGAATGACCCCTCCCCTATCTTTACATGGGAGAAGGTTTGCCCGCAGGACCTTACGTGGGGTGTGGACCTGGCTCGCTCTAGCGCAGGGGGCTCGCCAGCCCCTTACCCCGCGTAAGCGCCTGGGTCCAGGTCCACACCCCACGTAAGGTCTTGCGGGCAAAGTCAAACCTTCTCTCTATCATACTTTTCAGCGCATTCTATTAAGGCCAAGATAGTTTTACACCAGATTGGCATATTCCGGAGCAAAAAAAAAAAAAACCTCTCCGGGATCCCTTGCTTGTCCCCCACGGAGCTCGTTTTCTCCAGTCCATTCTGCCATAATAACTTCTGGAATACCACTAGGGATAACATGCATTGTGATCCCCATCTGCAAATCCCGATGTCTAGGAACCCCAAATCGGCGATACCAGAGCCTGATGCCCCACTCCGGGATCCCCACCTGCAAATTCCAATGTCCGGGTACTCCAAGTTGGCAATACTGGAGCCTGATGCCCCACACTGGAATCCCCACCTGCAAATCCCGATGTCCGGGAACCCCAAGTTGGCGACACCGGAGCCTAACGCCCCACTATGGGATCGCCATATTTTATTCTCCATTTTGCCTCTTCAAAATTGGAGATGAATCTGTTAGAACAATCCAACTATGGCTATCAATGCCCTGCCTTCAAGCTTTTGTTAAGGGCGGAGCATATAATGGCAAGAAGTCCAAGGGCGTTACGTTTCTGATGAACCTTCCAGACATCAAACCAAGAAGAATCCTGGATCTTTTGGCTATGCCCCGATCATTCTTTTCAGTCCGATCCTCTATAGTCTCATATCCCTGTTCCTTCTCACCTTTAGCATAACTCTAAGACCGCCAATTTATTTTCTTGATCTGTTCATTTCCTTCAGTGTTGGAAAATATGAAGATTCATGGCTATGGTGGTATCAGACATTCGTTGCTGTCATTGTCTTCGAAGTTTCATACTGTTCTTGAGCAGCTATGGAGCCACCAGAAAGGGCTTTGCATTTCTGTTCTTGAGCAGCTATCGATGTATACCATTTTTGGCGCTCAATCAATCCGGTTGCCTCCACCAAAAGCAAACAAACGGTGCAGAAAGAAAAAAGAACTAGTCAAAAGCGTATTTGGTTACTTATCTTAATCTTGACCTTATCTTAACCTTCCTTCCTTCCTTCCTTCCTTCCTTAACCTTGACCTTATCTTAACTTCTTAAAAAATCCATGAAATTGTGAAAGATAATAAAAATAGCCCCCTCTCTAAAAAAAGAAAAAAGTCGAAAAACAACTCCCATCATCAAATTTATACGGATTTAAGTACACGCCCCAACAAGAATCGTACCTAACACCATTGACTAAATACGCCTTAACTCTTTAAAAAACAAATAAAGAAACCTTCTTGGCACAATTTGATTACGATCATATAAATTGGATGATGAGTACCAAAAATAATAGCAATGTTTCATTTCTAGCATGATCCCTCCTCCTCCATCTCCAATAATACCCCCTGCTCTAGAACTTCTTTCCAGAAAGTCATCTCCATGGTTCTCAAATCCGGTGGATATGGCACTCCTTATGCCGAGAGAATGGATCTGCAACCTGATATGGCATCTTAGTCCTTCAATCCAGGAGGTTTAAACGAGATTTCTAATCAGTCTGGTCCGTTGCTGCCTGTTCCATTTGCATAAACGTGGGAGCACAACCGTAACCAGAAGAATCCTTTCTGTCTGCTCCCTTTGTGCAAAACCCATTCTTCTTCTAGCAGATAATACAAATTGCCAGCTTCAAAAAATGCCTTCCAATCTTTTATTTCAAACACAACTATGGTGGCCATGCTTCTTGGCCTTTTTCCAAGATTCGACCTTTTTCCAAGTTCTGGCCAAAATATCGAAAACTAGAACGCCCCTTTGGGCTTTTGAATTAGAACTGCCAGTTGATGCATCCCGCAACTATATAAATGGAGCTCGTTACTGCTGCAAGAGAATAGAGCATTCAACCCTTAACGGAGGCTTAAAGGCAGGGGATTAATAGCTATAGTCGAATCTAAGACATATTCATCTCTATATTTTGAAGAGGCAAAATGGGGATGCGTACTGACATGTCACTGTATGGATCCCGGGGATGGGGATTCAATATGGACCCGGGGGTGGGGATACCACCATGTAATCTCAAGCTCCGGTATCGCCAACTTGGAGTTCCTGCACATTGGAATTTGCATTGAGGATCCCGTCAGACGAATTTGCATTGGGGATCCTGTCAGACGATATCCCAACTGGTATCCTGGTATCCAGGATGTCAGTATTGCAGAATGGGATGGAGAAAATGGGCTCCCTGGGGGACAGGCGAGGGCGGAGGACAATTTTTTTTTCTTTTTTTAGTGCAACAGCCCAACCAGGGGTCTTAAGTTATCTGAAAGCCTAGCCTATCCACGTGTCCTAAAAATTCACCTGGCCTGATTCTAAACTTTGGATTTTGATCTAAACTAACCAACGGTTTAGAAAAATAAGAAGCATGGCAACGCTTCAAGAACGACGCCGGAA
>JAANSK020289201.1:0-10563 GCA_011763485.2 Isoetes engelmannii
CCATGCGCGTGGTCCGTGTGACGACCGTATTCGGTCAGAATACGTATGGTCGGTCAGAATACGTATGGTCGTCACAGATCAGTGGTCGCTTATCATCTCCTTTTTTGTGGCATCATGATTTCAATGTTTTAAATCTATTTTGCATCGAGTTAACTATACAAATTGATTGTCATATGTAAGTTGCAGAGTTAGATAAAACTACTTGCAGCCAAGGCTTATAGCCCAATACAAAATTATGTTATTTGTTATATCTACATTATTGCCTAGAGCCTGTTACTGTTACTGTCCAAGTGTAAGTATCTTTGGTAGGTCTTCATGAATTGTTAACTTGGTAGTTTGTTCTAGACCCCAGTACTCTAAATTTCTTTTAGCTGCACCTGCTGTAGGATATGCCAAACTGAAAGCATGGATTAATCTTTAGGCAATCATATGACATGATTAAAATTCAAAGCTTCCATGTAGTTTCTAATTGATGGTTCATTTGCTAGGGGAAGCAAAGGTTTATATTATGTCATGTTTGGATAGTGAGCGTCCACAAACAGATCAAAGTTTTCGTCCTTATGCTTATGGAGTTGGTCATCCTTGCGCCTTTCGAAACTAGGGTATTCTATTCGCCAACTGCATAACCATTGTGCTAAAATTAAAGGAAGTAGATATTTTGAATTTGTAAATCAATATCTTATCAAGTGCATATCCATTGATTGTAGAACCAGCTTCAGAAATTTGTGTTTGAGATCCCTGGAGGTATCTGACTCTTCTCTTTAATATAATAGCAGCAAACCAATTTTCTAGAAGAACAGGGAATAATTTGACGATTAGTAGATAACAATTGCTTCACTATTTTAGCATAGCATACATGCATGTAAATTTGTTGCCCAATTCCAAAAGATTATTGCAGCAATTGAATTATGTAACAAAGCCTCCTTATGAATTATGTAACCAAATTTTGTGCATAAACATTATAGATCATTTTTTAGTAGATTTAGCATTCTAATCAAATTAGAGGACATTTAATGAAAACGACTTATATGATTGCAGGTGCCAGTGCAGTTTCAGGATTATGCACTTCAGCTTGCAGTCCACCCCCTTGAATATATTGAGACGCAGATGCAACTCATGTAGATAGCAAATTTCCATGTTCAAGATCTCTAGATTGTGTCGTGGAACTTATTATGTAGGACTGGATATTGTGTACGACGGGAAATTTGAGGGTACATGCCTAAAACCATTGTAGTTTTTGCTAGGTTCATAGATATTTTGATTGTTTATCTCATGCTTTTTGCAAGTCTGAATGATAGATCACAGGGATTTATGGTAATTCTTTGCAAGACAAGCTTGTGATGCTGCTTGAAATATTCAAGAGGTATAAGTAATCCTCTTGGTGGCTTTCATTTATACAGTCTCTAGATTACAATATAGAATCTATCTAATTCAGCAAATACAGTGAATATTACCTTTATTGTTCTAAGTTTTGATCTCCAGGTTGGAGCAGAGTACAACTTGCTTTTTCAGCTGCTTTGTGCATTAAGGTGAGTTCGCTTTTTCAGCTGCTTTGTGCATTAAGGTGAGTTCACTATGCAGTTCATGGATATACTTGTGATCAATTCAGGGACATCTTGTGTGCATCATGGTACATGACTGCACAGTTCCATAGTGCTCCATTGGAGTCAAGGTATCACCATAAAGATACCAAGACCCCCCTCTACCTCACTGGCATTTGGAATTCATGAACGAGAGGCTTTTAAGAGGGCAGAAACATCTTTTGGCTAGGAGGTACTTGTCTCAAGGATTTTGTGTTGAGCTTGCTGAGGATGAAATGAAAGGGTTAAAAGGAAAGACTTTTGTTATTATGGCACAAGTTGGATCGGCTGCTATTGTACTTTTGTGTCATCTGTTTAACATGTGCTGTATTGTAGTGTTTCGTTCAAATATGCACATAATTCAACACACACAATTTAACTACCATGTAGGATTTTGCAACATGCTAGAATTTGTAGCACTTTTTTTTTAACATGTGAAAGCCAAGTACGTTTCTAGTTGATCCAGTCTACGAAATTAGGACATAACGATAATTTTAGATATTGAACTATTTTTAGTCCTCGGAGTGTCCCAAACAAGGTTTAGTGCATTGATAGAGAAGAATCTTTCATGATCCTTTAAAGTAATTGCAAATGCCACAATTCTACATTAAATTTGACTTATCCAAGGCAAAGGAATCCTATAACTATTATAAACCTATGTCACTTCCTTAGTTTCAATATTGAGTGTACCAGTGAACCAAAAGTGATGTCGTTGAGGTTGAGATGTGATGGGAGATGATCTTCTCCCCCTTGAGAGGGGAGGTTTAACCCCTTCTTCTGCGAACCACTACAACGGTCAAACATCTTCAAGAAGTTCTCTTTGCGGCATGTGACGTAAGCTAAGTGCATGGAAGAATATCCATCATGTAATCTACTAAATTAGAAAACATGGTGGCTTTATGTGATATTAATTATGGTGTGTATATTCTCTTAATATCTTCAAGATGTCATGATGGATGACACCATTACTAATTATAATACCTCCTCCGGTTGCAATGAAGCTTCTCTTTCCAGATACTATAAGATCTTCCAGATTCTTGCCCGTAGCATCCGAAACCTAACACAATGGTTTAAAAACCAAAAATTATGCTATGATACAAAGAGAACTATAAAGGCACATAAAGTTTCATTTTGCACAATCTCCCTTCCTATTCCTTCTACAAGTACAAAGAGGGGTCAAACTTCCGCTAAAACTAGCTTAACATGCTAAAAACAAAATGATATTGTTAATGACTATTACTATGACCTACATTAAATCATTCAGGAATGACCCCAAGTGTATAAAGCGATTTTAAGCCACAATTTCTTCAAACTTACCTTCCCTCCAGCTTCAAGTACGCAAATTACACCAGCAGCATGGTCCCATGTCTGGAAGAAAGAAAGTTAGTTATAAAGGACTAGGTATTACAAAAACTGCTCTAAAAGCAACAGCAAATTGAAAACGTTTTTGTATTGAATAAATTTAGCCACTACCAGCATTGGGGGAACTCTAGGGTAAAGATTTCTGGTAGAGCTAGTGCTGGTAGGAAATTTTCCGGAAGATTTTTATGTACTTTTCTATCAGGACGATAGAATTTTCCAATTCGAAACTTGAAATATCCGACTGTCTACAGAAACACTAGGCGATTTTCGGATTGGCTCCATTCTATTCTGTTCTAAAAGTTTCCCCGACACTGGCCACTACCTTATTATCTTTCCAAGAATCGACACTTATAACTAGAAATCGAACTCATGTATTGGAGCAAATAATCGCCCAAATTCTACAACGCCATAACTCCAAATTCGAACCTCTATCTTCAGTACCAAGCCACGTGGCCAAAACGTCAAAGAACCGGACCACTAACTCCAGTACCAAGCCACGTCGCCTTCAACCGAACTAAAAACTTTTCGACAAAAGCATACGAAAAGCATACCAAATCTTCGCCAAACTCCAGATGCTCGCCAAACTCGAGATCCGACCAGAATCTTTGCCGCAAACAGCATATCCCAGTAATAAACTGCAGATCCGAATCTTTCCACTTTCGAAAAAAACTTGCAAGATTGAAAAAATCTCTACATAGAATTTTCGAGCTACCACATTCTAGAGCCGTCCTAGACCCGCAGCGCGTTCTACACCAATTCTTGCAAACAAATTGCAAGATATCCCCAACAATTTGTGTGATTCCAATGAATCTTCGCTTGTTGGATGGCCAATGTGAATCTGTTTTAGCTCGTCAATTTTCAGCAATAAGCACTTAATCCTCAAGACAAATTAGATGCTAACTCCCAGCCATGCCTGAGCTCTGATACCATGTAGATATTGTTAATGTATCATGGTGGAAGAAAGATACAGATATGAGTGCCTAATAAAAACTACTAGCTCAAAGGAAAACAGACTAACTATAGATGGTCGTGACTATGGCTTATATAGAGAATGCCATGTCAGCAATAGATGTGCAGGCATGCAGTGTGCCAGCAGCGTGATGTCATCATACACATCAGCATATAGATCTAACACGTCATACATTCATCATATCATCACTCTCTCAAGTCATCATCACTAAAATGATACATTCCTTGCTTTCAACCCTTCACCCTCATTAATGTATCATTTTATGGAAATTTCAGTAACTAGAAATGAAACAATGAGGTGACTATAAGGCACAGGTGATGATTTGGCATGCCACGGCATCAAATGATTTAGGAGGAGTCAGAGTAAACCATTTTACCAACTCTAACACCCCTTCTGCAACTTTACTCTAACTCAAAAAGGAAAGGAATAGAGATTAGAGAACATGGAGAACAAAGAACATCATATGCATGTCAATCTGCTGTAGTGACTGAACTCCCTTTAGCCGTCGAAAATGTGAGCCTGTTTGCAGTCCTCCATATTGAATCTAGCAAATAACTCTTTAATATACTTTGTTCAGTCACTGAATGTAGGAGGATGTTCCCATATGTGGAGACCCAACCAGTGGCTTCAAACACTGTTTCAGCTAAGTCTACAGCATGTATAAGATAAAAGAGCTTGAGTTTGCTTTCCCAAATGACATGTCTCGCACTCTAAGACTCGACTGCCTGTTTGCAAGTGGGGCATGCGTTCAACTAAGGACAAGCTAGATGACTCTCCTATAGCTCTGCCTCCTATGTGACCAAATCTGGCATGCCAAAGGTGTTCTTTTGGAGAGATCTGTGACAGCAAAACTTGAGGCCTTGGTAACTGGTTCTGCAACAATGGTATATAACCCAGCCTTGTTGAGATGACATGTTAGAAAAATTTCTGACTTTAAAAGACAGCTGAAATCATCTAAAACCTTCCAAAACACATAGGGTTACCTTCAATATACTCGTAGTGTTACTGGTCTAGCATGAGTATATGTTACTCAAGAGCAAATGAAACAGTTAACTGTTGACTCGTGCTCTGGCCTGCAAGCAAGAGTGAGTTTAAGAAATGGTTGCAGATTCATTTCAGCCATTTCAACAGCCATACTTTGTCCTCTCTTTAATACTTGTATATGGCAGTCACTGATATGTTTGCTTTAACTCAGCCTTATGAAGAACCTGAAGCACATGTTTCTCCTCATTTTAATAAAGAGCCTCTCATGTTCTGGTGAATCTGGAAGATCATAGCATGATGGTTACAATGGGAAATGGTAACAGTTGTCAATCTGCAAGCAAAGGGAACTTAAATCTTTGCCAAACTAGAGAATTGAGATTATTGAAAGCTTTGGCATCTTTAGCTGGTTCTGCTTAAAACATCCTGGAGATCCAGTAATCCAAGGTAGATGTAAAATAAATCCCTCCAGGAATGATAATTGTTCCCATCTAACATAGGATTTGGTGAAAGTTTCCATGGATCTATGTTTCCCATAGCTCCTTAACTGAGAAATCTGCTAGACACTGAGGAAGTTGAAGAGTCAAGAAGAAGCTGAAGATTCAAGAAGGTGAAGCTCAAGAGCCAACAAAAAGCTCTTGTATTTCAGCAAAAGAAAAGTCACAGGGACTGTGCATTGAAATTTCTCCTTTATTTTGGAACAAATCAATTGAGAAACTAGCCTAGATGCCTTGAAACTGTAAATCAATCCTCTTACAAAAGTTTATACGTCATGTTACAGATTTGACGAATTCTTGCTCATATCTCTCCAACGGACTGCTGATACAAATCTGCCCCCGATCTCGAGGAAGAAGATATACCTAGGTGCAACCTCCCTTCATTCTGGCATGAGTTCGCTCTGATACCGTAAAACAGTTTAGGCTCGTGAGAATGAGAAGAAAGCGCCAACGTTCTCCTTGGTAACTAGAAAAGAAACAATGAGGTGTCTCAATGTGATCTAGCATGTGGCGAGAATACATGAATACATCGTTCTTTAGGTACTCTAATAAGTTGGTAAGTCTGCTTCTTACAATCTCTGTTGTGGCTAACAGATGATTGATTGCCATGGCCCATAATCCATGTTTTCATTGCAGATTTTAGAACCCGTATATGTTTTGATGTGCAAATAGTTCTGAACATGTACATTTAGTACACAGTAACAGTAGACAGACCTTAGATGAGAGCTCGATCATGTCGCATATCCCAGAAGATGGAGGGATGCCGTCAATCTAAGGCACAACACAAAGGAAGGCAATGGTATGGCCATGTGAGATCTGTCCGGCACTGCAATGGGAATGCACAACAGAGATGCTGCTGTTCTGCAGTGGCACAGAAGTAACAAGCTGCTGATGTGTACATAATCGGTCATAAGGGTCTCACAGATGGTTGTTCCATAGAAAGTGCCGTAATTTGCAGCCTAAGAAACAGCACTATGCTGATGTTCCATTTTAACAACTATCCAAATTTGCACGAACAAAATAATGCAGAAAAAATGAGCACCTTCAGTTGAGTTCTTTCAGCACAATTGAGCATAAAAATTGAAGCTTCTCCAAGAGCAACAGCAAAGTACTTGCACAGGCTGATAACAGATAGAGGATCAGGATAAGTCTCTTGCAATTCATCCTACCGAGATTTTGAAGACTAATCCTTCAAAATGTTAGTGCTCTCTTTTACATTGTCAACATAATAATACAATACCTTCCACAACAGAGACGGAGCACCTTAGCTTTGTCTGGGACAATGAGGTTGGATGCACCTAAAGCCTGGGATAATGGCAGCATGCCCATGACTTCATGCTCTGAAATACAAAATATTGCACTTGATAATGCCTCCTGTATATCCACCGCACACTGAACAAAAAGATTCGTCTGTTTGGTGGAATTTTCAGCATTTCGCAGGGGTCTTGCCCAGCAGCCACACCCAATACATGCAACCATCAGACGACCCAAACTTGATGTTTCACAATGGTCCTGACTATTCACATTGGGAGAGCCCATGACCCCGAGGACAATGTTACCTTCAGATATAAGTGCCAAACCAATCTGCATGCTCAACAGGTAGCCGTTATTTTCATTTCAAGCACATTAGAAAAGAATATGGATATCACATTATCAAGATGTGCATGAAGGGCTAAATTAACCATTGCTTATAGATCAATACCACGTATGATGCCTCTCCACCCCGTAAGAACCCTTTTGTGCCATCAATAGGGTCAAGCACCTGGAGCACAACCATTCAATTGTAAGACTTGAGATAATTTTTAAATTAAAAGTAAACAGTGGAAAGCATTTTTTTAAAATTGCAGGGCAAGATTAAGGTTGATGGTACTAGGATGAAGAATACACGTCGCCAAAAGTTTCCTGCAACTTATGGAATCTAACTTAAGTGTCGCAAAGCAACTTTTGGTGCATACCAGGGCTCTTTCTTGAAAAGGGTATCTTCCAATTTAGGTTTCATGGCTTATAAGGACCAATTATCAGATTACTATGGCATGTGCATGCTTTCTCTACATCGGTTAATTAGGATTCTATTATTTTACTCACTACAGCTTAGGCTTGTCACTAAACACATCATTGAGATTTCATATGGTAGGTACACTGCAGCTCGAAGTTGATAAATTATTCAAATGATGCCCATAAGGGAACGGCATCCCCATGTCTCTCATATTTTACTCACTACAGCCTAGGCTTCTGGACATATAGATTGAAATTTCTTTTGGCAGGTGAATTGCTGCTTATGATAGGTACATCCTCACCCAAAAAGTTGACACATTATTTCTAGGACGCCCATATGAAAACTGCGCCCCTCTATCGATTGCATCCAATAACATCTCAGAACTCAATGGGCCAGTGGATGCAAAAGCTTCAACCACTTCTTTGACTATTTCCACCATTGGGATTTTAGAGTACTTAGTAGCACTTTTGTACATAGAATACTCTGCACGTAATTGAGTGGCATCTTCTTCACCTAGAAGTGGAATTGATGGAAATAGGCGACCAAGCTCTGCAATTGTAACAATGTAAAGCAAATGCTGGAACAGACAATAAAGAATGGAATATAACTTAATTACCCATGCTTATTAGTGCCTGAACGGCAAAATCAGCTACAGTTACAGGAGTCAAATCCTTCTTTTCTATTCTCTGACTGTCACTGCTTTTCTTATTTTGCAGCATTCTTGATTGTACCTAAGAACATGACATCGTCAGAACTATAAACCTTTGATAATTTTTTATAACATAACTTTATATATACACATCGCCACGATTTTGTGCTTTCAAACCCAGAAGAATTGTGTCTATGCACTCGCGCTGCTGTGAAAATTTATCATTTCTACTATGGAAACCTGATTTTAACTAAAGGATCCAAACATCAACTATACAAACTTCAATTGAAAATTTTGGTTCTTATTCTCAATAAATGGTGCGAACTCACATAATGGCATAATTGCGACGCCCTCTCCACCACATCCACCGCAGCTTCAAGCTCCCGTGCATACTTCTGTTGCTTCAATGGTAGTGTTTGCACTCTGCACCTAGGTTGTATTTCAACCGGAATTGATTATGACAATCTCATGGAATGAAATGAATCGCACCATAACAAAGACAACCTTGGCTATGGCTTATCAGAAGAATGTACCTTAAGAGGGTACTAGCACCAGCGGTAGAAGTAGAAGATGGCTGAATAACCGATCTGGTATGTTTTAGTCGGACAGACATGTCAACTCTGTAAACTTGATGGAAGCTCCACTCCCTCCATCACATAAAATGTAGTAATTATTTTGGCATTTCAAACTACTTATATATCTTATATTTCAAAATACGTTGTGAGCGCTCATCCGTTGATATACCATCCATCTTATGGTACAGAGTGCCCTTTCGGATATTCCAGGGTATGCTCCGGGTGTAGTGGAGGGTGCCCATAAAGTGCCCACTTACCTAAAAGGGGAAAATTAGCAGTAATGGGTTTCCCACGAACGGATCTAAACCTAAAATAATATAGAGCAAGGTTTCTGGGTTCCCATGAATCAGAAGACCACAAGGTTTTTTTTTTACAACATCTCAACTGATTGATGCACAAGAATGAAATTTGAGCCGATGGATCAAAATCAGGTCCAAGACCTGAGCAGAAAGCAATAGAGAAAGATTAATTTTTGTCCAGGTCCAAGACCTGAGCCCAAGAAATGGACCTCCAAAAAACCTGGAGGTTTTCGTCCATGAGAAACCCCCCTAAGTAGTCTTGGGGCAAAGGGGGAGGAGGGAAACAAAAGGATGAAGGGGCAGAGAGCAATGAGAATGTTTGTGAAAGGAGCAGTGTCTAAAGAAGGAGACAATAAGGTGCATAAGTTCGGATGTATGACCAAGATCGGAGGCTAGAAAATTTGTAGGAATGAGTTAAGTAAAGAAATGACCAAGGGGAGGCAATTTCACCTGATTTCAGCTTTTGATGTTTTTATTTATTTTTTATTTCATTTAAGTAATATGCTGGTGCTTTGAAATGTCATGTGAGATGTCATGTGAAATGTTTTATCTGAACTGAATCCCCTCCATATGATTTCAAGGGGGGATGTCATTGTTACCCCCCAGGTAATATCACGTGATGGAATATCCCTAACAAAACAATGGGAGGTTTTTGCATTGAATAACCTACTAGGGCTTGAACTAGAGGAGTTGTGAGGTCTCGTAGTTTTTCTTCTCCTCCTCTTGTGTCCATGGGGCCTGGATGTTATCTGTTGCTCCTGTTGGTTGGTCGCTTGCTGCTCCTGCTTGATTTTTGACATGCTGCTCATCTCCAGTGGAGGTGGTGGTGGTGGTGGTCTATGCTCCTCTCCTTGGATTATGGGTGTCATCAAGTTGACAAGTTCCCTCATCTGCCTGCCCAATTGTCACTCAACGGCAGTTGATTTCTGCTGTTGTTAAGTCTATTTTCTCTTTTCCCTGCCAAAGAGATTCCTTGGCTGCCAGTTCGAAGGTTGCTCTCGACTTTCTGGAGTTTGTAAGTTTCTACTTGCAAAAAATTATGTAAAGCAATATACTAAGGTGAGTTAAGAGTAATTGAATAAAATATCAAGATTGATTAGATACTCAGCATATCAAACCAAATTTATATTGCATTCTAGTCATCAACACCACTTATGCATTCTATTTCCACATCCAATAATTTTAGTCCCATATAAGTTATTTGAGCAAATCTTGTCAAATGGACAACTTCTTCAATCAAATAAGGAGTCAAAATAACATTCTCACTTATTTAAACCATTCACATTGAATATTTATAATGGTCAAGTACTGTAGCATCGAGACTTGCTACTGTAGCAATGAGAATGGATACTGTAGCAATGGAAACTTCACTAAATTCAAAATACACACAGACCTTCACTTCTTCAATAATCCGATTCGACACTTCTCTTGATTACTCCCGAGGTTCTGATAATCTAATCTGTGCAGGTCCGACGGTTTTGCACCACCGACCTCGTTCAAAATTTGCTTGCCTCCAAATTAATAGACCGAGCAAAACTGTCGAATAAAGGAATTCAACTTTCTAATTTATACACCTTTAAGCACAGTTTCATTAAAAATGGAAATTTCGTGATTCCATTTCAGCGCGAAAGTGTTTTTTCTTTTGTTTTTTGTA
>JAANSK020289212.1:0-10562 GCA_011763485.2 Isoetes engelmannii
AAACAAGGCTACTAACAGTGAACACCACCGGCAGCATCTAGCATCAACAAAAATAGAGAGAATATACCTTTTGCCATTGCAAAAAACTGGGGGGGGGGGAGAAGAGAGGAGGAGAGAGGAGGACCCCAATTTTTATTTTATATTGTTTATATTGAGTTTTATGATTTTTATGTTTATTATCTGGAAATAAAAACAACAGAACAAAACAAGGCTACTAACAGTGAACACCACCGGCAGCATCTAGCATCAACAAAAATAGAGAGAATATACCTTTTGCCATCGCAAAAAACTTTCCTAACCTGTGTAAGTAAAAAAGAACCATAGGTGAAGGATCAAAACGACAAGAGACCACCCTATATGCAAGTGCAAGACCTAGACACCACAACCTGGCACCTCGACACGACACCCTAGAGACACCTCGACAACCTTGTTCTATGACCGATTCGAACTTAAGACCTCTAAACCTTTAGACCTTTTAACCTTAGCACTTCAACCGGCACGACCCCTTAGCGAACCCTATAGCCAACAAGATGGCCCTGCTGCAGCCCCTTAAATACTCCCCCACATAGGCCGTGGGCCTGACACGTGTACAACAGCGAGTGGCCCACAAGTAGACCAAGGGCCATGCACAAGCATGCAAGCCCATGCACCTTCCGACCATGCAAGCCTAGATAAAATGCCATGTCATGCGAGCCACAATGCATGCCCCTTAAACTCTTTACCCTGCAGCCATCTAAAATGCCACGCATGCAAGAGGCTTACTGGCCACAGATCCCAACCACTGATGGATGCATGTGGCCGAATCGTATGAGCCCTGTGAACCATCCATCCAAGACTAAATACAACTATAAAACCTTGAAGAAGAGCAAAAGCGAGAGACAAGGCACCAGTCGGCCAGGAGGGACCAATGACGCGAGTAGCCCGGTCAGATCCGAGGAATTTTCATCTCCGCGATCCACCATGTTACATGTATAAATGTTTCAAATGCTTCAAATGGTTAACTGATTATTGGGGCTTCTAGCCGCTGCTCATGAAATCAGAGCTAATTACGAAGGTGAACAGGAATTTACTCCTTACTTTTCCTTCCACTGAATTTTGGCTTCAAGCCGTTGCTCATAGCACTGCTAATTGCCTATTGATTCAGGACTGAATAGAAGCTGATTAGGAGCTTACCTGGAGAAGGGGACCAGATCAAGTAGCTAGACGAACAACCACCTGGGCAGAGTCCACTTTCAGCTTACCTTATCTTCTTCAATTGTGACAAATAAGGGGGACCATTTCTTAGCCCATAGCTTAGCTTTCCTATTAGCCCGTTCTGCATTGGTCCCTTTTGCAAGGATCCAATCGTACTATGTAGCAATAACTATGACCAGGTTGGTCCATAATTCCACTAGAGCCGAGTTAATAGGGGTGTCATTTTGCTCATATAATTTACAAGTGCGTCTTCTCCAGATGGTCCACATGATGTATGCTCTGCAGATGTTCCATACTTCTGCTTCGTGGACGGTGGTGATTGAGTAAAAGTCTTCTGTCATGTCACTCCATTTCGCTATACCAGTACCATCCCAAAGCCAACCCTTTGCACCTTCTTCCGGGATGATTTGCAGGTCGATATTGCCCCCTTCAATTGACCCCAACACAGCCATCTGCGAAGTAATTCCTTGTTTCCCTTTTGGTTTCAGCTGGTGATGGATGATAATGAGCCCTTTCTGCCATATTTTCTGTGCCTGAGGGCAGCTCCAGAAGACATGGCGCTGATTCACAGGTGCATTGCACCATAGACAATCGAACCCTCTGAGGACTGGTCTGTACATCATTGGCACTGCACTATCATTTTCGAGCTCCCAAATCAGTACTCTTACTTTGGCATGCCAACCATTGCGCCAAGTGCAGTTTAGATAGGCGGTTCTTCCGTTTGCATTATCCACCCCAAACATTCTCAATTTCTGAAACAGTTTAGAGGTCTGGACATTTCTTATGGCTAACAGGTTTCTTCCTATTTTGGGCGTATATTCAAAAAAGTCATGGTATGCCTCACCTTGTTTCCAGTACCATTGCTTTGGATCCCATTCGAGCTCGCTGCAAGTCTGGTTCCTAAAGGGGTAAATGTTAACTTTGTCATCCCTTTTCACTTGCAGATCCAGTTCAGCAACTTTGTTTTTGACATTGAGGACTCTCACAGCTTTAGATTGGTGCCGCAGGGGGTGCCAAACCTGGGGTTCAGGTACCTTGTAAATGCTGCATTTTCCGGAAGCATCCAGCGGGAATTTGTACCCTTGCGAATTGTCATATTCCATTTTGCACCACAGTTCTCTCTCTGCTCCTTCAATCTCAATCATCGTCCAAGTGCTATCAACAACTCCGCCATTAGTGATCACATTCCTCCATCCCTTTGCCACAGCTTGGGTTAGTACTTCCACATCAGTCATAATCCTTCTTCTTGGGCACACTCCACATCCTGCCTCAAGTGCAGCTACTGTTCCTGCTCTAGTCGGTCTAATTATATCATGAAGGTCCCTAACTAACCTGATCCCTTTTTTGTGCAGCCAACGCCATCCAACCTTGAAGGCATCTTCCCCAAGAGCAACATTACCATGGCAGATGAGGGAATTGTGGAATAGTGGCTGCAGGTCGAACTGTTCAGCAATGACATATGCATTATCTTTCGGGAGTGAAGGCTTGAATTCTTGCCACAACTTGAAAAGGCCTTGAGAGAAGCCTCGGAGGCCTTTAGCCTTGATAGGGCATTCGGCAAACAACCATTGCGGATCGGCTTCCCATGGAACCCCTTTTTCTCGATCAGGCAACACAAATAACAGTTGGTTTCTCAAAAGAATCTTCCATGGTTGAAGTCCAGGCATAAAGGCTCTTACGAATAGTTTAAATACAAGCGCTTTGGCTTGTAGTTTGGGGTCAATAATTCCCAGACCGCCACGGCTCTTAGGCAAGATCAAATACTCCCATCCAACTTTAGCCTTGTATTTTAATGCATCCGGTTTCTTTTCCACAAGTATCTTCTGATGATTTTTGTGATTTCGTCCAGGGTTTTCTGGTCAACTATCCAACCACTAGTTAGGAACCAAAGCGCGCTCCTAAAACAATGTTGTTTATGACTGTTATCCTTGCTGGAATATTCAGCTTCTTATTGCTCCAATGTAAAAGCTGCTTTTTGATATTTGTAATGATATGGCCGTCGTGTCCTAGCTGCTCGAGACCTGGTCCAACAAAAAAGCCCAAATATCTGACTGATTCATCATCTTTCAACCATCTAAAGCCAACATTATGACCCCAGTTGGGAGTAGGTAATTGAGAAATGCACAATCCTGCATATTTTCCCCAGTTGATTGCTGCCCCCGAGGCTTTGCAATATAGATTTAAACACTTTTCCATCTTATCAAGGTTTTGTGCTGATCCTTCCACAAACAGCGTTGTATCATCAGCGAATTCACTGTCCACAAGAAACTCTTCATGGCTGCGAAGTTCTCTGAGCATGCCACCATTTATTGGAAGTCTGAGCCCCTCCGGACCTTCCTCACTACTAAGGAAGTAGCCAAGGGATTCTGCCAGCAACAAAAAGAGGGAGAGGGCCAAGGGGCACCCCTGCCGAACTGATCTGTGCAGGGAAATGGAGTCTCCCAACACCCCATTTAACATGACTTTGCTGGTTGACGATCTGTATAACTTAGAGGCAGCTAGGATAAATGTATTTGGAATGCCCATTTTAGCCATGACCTTCTCGAGGAAATCCCAATATGCGCGGTCGTATGCTTTCTCAAAATCCAGCATTATGAGAGCCAAATTTAGGGCCCATTCTTAGGCAAGCCGCATGGTAATGATGTTTTCAAAGATTAGGCGCCCTTGGACAAACCCAATTTAGGTATTTCTGATAATCCTCGGAAGGATATCCCTTAGTCTAAGTATGGTTCGATATCCATATACAAGTCGTAGATGACGTGTATAGTGACGTGGCCATAGAATATACGTATTCATATCGTAGATTCTCGAGGAAGGTCACAGCTGGGAACATTATGTCACACCATCTTAAGAGCAAGAGAATTCACTCTAGAGAACAATGGCCATCATGCTTTGTTTATTTTGACGTAAGCAACTAAGCTAATTGTTTAATCCAATTTTCATTTCTTATCAATAGCCAAGAAATTGCCAATTTCATTTCCGATACAAGTTGCGAATTGATTGCTTAGCAGTTTCAAACTTTGGCATAGATCTTTAAAACTAGAGGGGTCATTACATTTACAGATACGGAATGTTGCTTGGCTTTTTCTATGACAAAATATGTTCAAACTACCTGCAAAGCCTACAAAAGGTTTAGACAATTTTGTTCCATTGGCGATCCTTTTATGTTGATTCCGAGACACTTTGCATGTGCTTAGTCTAAGGCAATTCATGACCATAGACTGACTACTCCATTCTAATAAAACTAAGGCTCATTCTATCTAATAAAACTAAGGCTCATTCTAAAGAATGTGTTACTCCAAAGTGTGTGAAATAAAAAACATGAAGAATCATAAGTTTGTTCATTTGAGAGTACCAATCATTATCTAATTCAAACTATGAACCTGGTATAATTTTTAATCATTCAAAATTGAGGTTGAATATGCTTCTCCAAACAATTCACATAATTGCGATTCAAAAGTTTGTTGAGATAAGAACGTAAAGTGATCAGA
Organism: Isoetes engelmannii; assembly: GCA_011763485.2. NCBI lineage: Eukaryota > Viridiplantae > Streptophyta > Lycopodiopsida > Isoetales > Isoetaceae > Isoetes > Isoetes engelmannii. The sequence continues at coordinate 4,686 of JAANSK020289212.1, forward strand.
AGTTTGTTCATTTCGAACGATTATGAAGATTTACTTTTGAGCGTATATGATTATGAAAGTTTGCAACATTATTAAAAACGTGGTAATAATTTTCTCCACAAAAGGAATGCTTTCAAAACATGGTTGGGGAGATGGTTATGTACCTGGTTGGAATCTTTTTCGAACCTTGTCACAAATTCTACCTTATTGTTTTCTTCACAAGTACATTTTATCTCTACATTACGAAAACGTTCAATTTTCAAACGCAAATTATACAAACAAGATCGCATAGCCAAATAGAACAAAGGTCTATTTATCATGAAGCCTTTCTTAATGTACAAACAAACAATATACATAACACACAATAGAGCAATTGTAGGAATAATATACAGAGCATGATTAACACCTTCTAAACTTACACCCACCAATGCTGGGTACAGTACCTAGTCTCTAATTATTTGTTTCTTTCACTAGGAGTTACAACTTTTTTTTTTTTTTTCTTTTTTTCTTTTTTTTTTTTTCCAATCGTCAATTCAAGTTTTTTTAATAGTGCAATGATATCGGATATTGATCATTCACTGGCAAATAGATATGTTGATCTTTGTTCAATGGTAATATAATTAAGGTCCCATGAGATGGCGTAATCCATGTGATTTAGCAGTAACTATAAATGCCACAAGGTGGAGAAACAGTTGGCTAATTTAACGAGTTAATCAGGATGATGTCGACGTGGATACAAATGAGGAGCACGCAGAGCGACATGGATTTGTCACACCATACCGCCCTTCAGACTTGTCACCCCTGCTGCTGGTTTGCAAAGGTGGTTGTTGTTATAGAGGACCGGGTTGCCTAGATTGAAAAAGGGGTGCACGAACAGCAGCCTGTGATTGTGCATACGAACCCTTAAGCTTCATTGGTTGGGGGTTGTCCATAGAACCTAGGAGTCTGACATCTCGTGCAATGAGGGCCACAAAAATTAATATTAATGAGGGTCACCCAAAATTAATTAATATTAATGAGGGCCACAAAAAAAAGAATATTAATGAGGCCTCCTCGTGAATCTTGGTGGTCGTGCAAATTAATAGCCACAAAATTTTTATTTTTTTCACTGAAAACCTCCCCAATTTTCCCAAATTGGAAACCTCTCCAAGTCGTTCCAAGAACATGGGGAGGTTTCCACAAAATATCGTGTAAGCCATGCTTACCTGCAAATCTTGGGTGCCGTGCAAATTATTTTTTTATTTTTTATGGAAACCTCCCCAACTTTCCATGAAATCTCCCTAATCTTCCATGGAAACCTCCCTAATCTTCCACGGAAAGCTCCCCACGGAAAATTGGGCGGTTTCGGGGAAAATTGGGGAGGTTTCCAGTGGAGCCCAACTCAGGCGCCAACGTTTGGGGTCGATTTGTCCACGCCAGGAGAAATCCACAAGGAAGATCACTTAGAAGGGCCGTGGACAAGGAAGGCATCGCATTACTAGATGTCTCTTCTTAATGGCTGCTCCATTTACAGGCATGTTTTCCAAATTTTAAGAAGGCTAATTCCTGAAGCTGTTAAATACAGGCGAACTTTTAAATACATCACATATAGAAATAAGATGCATGCGACAAAAGCGTGTAATTTTCGTGACCTAAAAGGTCTTGACTGCAACAGCGTCTTCGACCCTTTGGAAACTTTCTAGATTCGGAGATACGCATGCGGTGGTCGTCGTGCTTTCAGTTTAAAACATCGAAGATATGTGGTGCTCGGTAAAAAAATATCACTTGGATGGGTCCTTATGTATTCTGGCTGTGAATCTTCCTCGAACAAGAAATACATCTTTCCAAGTACGAATTTTTCTGTTTTTCTCTTCCGAGCAGCTTCTAATCCTTGATATTTTTGTTATAATGCAAGGAAAAGTGGCATGTCTTGCTTGCGGGTCTTCTCATACTTATTAGTATTCTAAAAATCTATGAGGTTTTTAACTTCCGAGTTACTGCCTGTGAGGTACTTCTTTTAATGCCCTGAATTACTTTTTTGTTGAATGAGGTCCATAAACAGCAGCATAGTGATGGAAATTCCAAAGGTGGATCTCCTTCTAGAGGACCACTGGCATTTTAACTTAGTTTTGAGCCCAAAAGCTTCTCCTCAGAACATCATGCTTGTCAATAAAGAAGAAATGCAACTGCAGTTTGATGAGGAAAAGAAAGAATTGCAGAAGATTTTCAATGCTCTTGATCTGAATGGAGATGGTTTTATCACTATTCAAGAGCTGCAGGAACTCATGGTAAAGCTAGACTTTCCTAGCTCTGCAGAAGAAATTGAGCTTATGCTGAAATCTGTGGATATTAATGGCGATGGTTTGATTGACCTTGAGGAGTTTATCTCACTTTATAAAAGTTGTAACACTGAAGAGGAGGAAGAGCAGGACCTATATCAAGCTTTCTGCATTTTCGACCGCAATAGTGATGGGTTTATCAGTGCTCAAGAGCTTTGTGGTGTGCTATCTAACTTTGGCTTTGTCCAACAACACAAAGTTAAGGAATGTGAGGACATGATAAGAGAGGTGGATTGTGATGGAGATGGTCTCGTAAATTTCTCAGAATTCAAGCTCATGATGTCCCCCAAGAATAATGCACCATCTTTATTGTTCTAGCTATCACATGCAAAGAATGTGATCTATTCCTTGTTTCTACCTATAGCTACTTTTCTTTCTTAGGGCCAGATTCCACTTGTGGCAATGGCAGTACTCTGCGATTGGTTAACCTCCATTCCTCTTATATCTTCTACGAAACCATTAAGCAGCAGTAGCCAATTTCAAGGACATGCGTTTTGAAAATCTGACCATGGGCTGAAGAGAGACGAACAGATGGCTTCAAATCCAGAGCTGGTAGTTTGACACCATCCTAAATGTCAGCCAGTTTCCCTGTCCTTTAATCTTAGAGTCTGGCAATTAGACTCCAGTGTTTTGCAGCGTTTTAGTTTTGAGACGAGTGATTTGGTAGTTACCAATTGCTGCCAGTGAAATCAGCAATGGAGCGCCAGTTATGAGATGCTATTTGCTGATTGGTTTATTGTTAACTGGTAGAGTCAAGTTGAATCTGGCCCTTATTATTCTAGGTAAGCCAGTGAAATCAGCAATGGAGCGCCAGTTATGAGGTGCTATTTGCTGATTGGTTTATTGTTAACTGTTAGAGTCAAGTTGAATCATGCCGTTATTATTCTAGGTAAGCCAGGGAAAGAAGGGGATATACTCCTTGTTTCCATAAGTATATCTTAGGCGCCATTAATGCAAGAAAATGGTTACCATTGCTTTTACCATAAAAGGATTCAAGCTCACATCTCCAACACATACAAGTTTTACAAGTAACATCTTAGCGATGATAAATGCATTTTTTTTTTTTTGAACTTTTATGGATGGACTTTTCTTGAAGTTCAAAATTTTAATTTACGTTCTAAGATATTTCAACTTTACATCATAAATGTTTAGAATCTTATGAATTATGGTTTTTAGATGCATGTTATCTTTGGCTCTCCACCTTCCTGTAACATGTTATCACGCCTACTTGAAGGCTCTCACATTTTGAGTGCTATTTTATTGGGGAATGGAATAGGGGACCTTTTTCGGTTTGGAAGGCAAACAGGAGAAAGGGACCCTATTGCATTCCTCAACAACATGGAAGTTGGGTGCATTTTTGGGGACGAGTTTTCTGCGACAGTTGTGGAACTCGGCTATGGTGTAGCTCCATCACCCTTCTTCATTCTTGGAAATGCATCTTCTGCAAACCTTATTGTGGATATTTTGATGAAGCTATTCTTTTGCGCTTTTGTTTGATTAATTGAACTGGGCAGTGTCAGAGTTGCGTATGGAGATGGGCTTTACAAGTTCATGGCAGATTTTTTATACCATTTATTTTAGGAGCTTGAATAGAGTCTGAATTGGGAACCTGGTGGATGAGTTCGTCTTCTATTCCAAGCGATTTTGGGGACGAGTTTTCTGTGACAGTTGTGGAACTCGGCTATGGTGTAGCGGCATCACCCTTCTTCATTCTTGGAAATGCATCTTCTGCAAACCTTATTGTGGACAAAAAGCACAGATTAGCAGACTAACAAACAGAGAGACTTTGTTGTTGTCGTAACAAAAAGCACAGATTAACAAACTAACAGAGAGACCGAAACAGAGATTTCAAAAAACAATATCTGTGACAAGCATTTTGATAGCTAAAAATGACAAAGCTGTGACCAAACTAAAAAAAACTAGAAATCGGCCTGCTATAATCTCGTCCAAACAAGTGTATGTTGGACATAACTTCACCTTAAATCCTTCCAAACAAGTGTATGTCGACACCTTAAATCCGTCAAAGCAAGTATATATTGGAGCATTTCTACTCCTCTTCAGGATCATTTACAACTTCGCTGCTATATAATCTAACATGGTTACAAAAAACTTTGAATAATTCTTCTTTGTGCTCTACAAATTTTTTTCTCCACATATATTCTCGGAAGTATGATTCATATCATAGTGTCTTCACTGTACATACTATAACGTGGAAGGGAACGTTTGACTGCACCCCAGGTACACTCTATTCTATTAGTATGGACATCTGTTTATGGACATAAATGAATGATTTACAGGTACACTCTATTCTATTAGTATGGACATCTGTTTATGGACATAAATGAATGATTTACTGTATAATGCTGGTATTGCAATTGCGGCAATCATTCTGTATCGTATCCAGACCAGCAATCACTGTAGATTATACTTCTAGGTGCAATATTTTGGTAGATGATATCATTAAGTGTGTCTTTAGTTCGATCTCCAATAGGAACCATGAACATTATTTTAGAGTCTCTCTCAATTCCACCGAAGACCTATTGCCTTTTTACTCTTTTATCTCGATTGTATTTTTTTTTTTACCAAACTTGCTTTCATCAATCTCAACTATATTTAGGACCACCAACTACAACATTCTGCTTCTGTATAGCAATCTTGCAAATATTCATGCAATAGTTGTACCAATTGGCAATAGTTTCATCAGTTTTAATTTCACATTCAATCTTTGCACGGTTTTGAGGCATCTTAATTGGCCAGCAGTACATGAACACTAATATTTGCTCGAGAATGAGATGGCCTCCACAAAACCAGCTACCTCTACGAAATGAGCAACTAAAGTTGCACTTTTTTACCTCTGCATTTCCACTTCGTTCTATCTTTACTCCTTATTTTATCTACTCTCAATTTCATTGTCTTGTTACACTCCTCACACTCTCGTTTTTGGGTAGCTTACCTTTTGCAGTCCCCCCTCCCCCTCCCCCTTCCTTGACGTGTACCATTCCCGTCCATGTAGGACGAAATTTTGTTCGCGGACGGGATACTAAATGTTCAACGGGCCATTTTTGTTGGGCCATTTGTAACAGAGAAGACTAAAAACCTGTAATAAAAACCTATAAGTAGTCGATTAACCACCTGTAGCTAGCCGAGTACTTGCTCGCGCTGCTGATTAAAATGAAGAGATCATTAGGGAGTCTAATTCTATTCTTCATTCACTGCCATGGAGTTCAGAGAAGATGCACAAGTTACCATTCAGCATTTACCGGAACCGTTTGCCATGATCAGCACAAAGAAAGGTACGATTGATTTGTATATTGAAATAGGTCTTTCACAAAGACGAGAGTGTGAGAAGTGTAACAAGACAATGAAATTGAAAGTAGATAAAAATGGGAGTAGAGATGGTTGAAGTGGAAATGCAGAGGTAAAAGATGCAACTTTAGTTGCTCATTGCGTAGAGGTAGCTGATTTTGTGGAAGTCGTCTCACTCTCAAGCAAATATTAGTGCTTGTCATGAACCTAACCGGAAAACACGGAACAGGAGTACGAAAATACAGAAGAAAGCGCCAAGATCCGGCAAGAATTC
>JAANSK020289223.1:0-10561 GCA_011763485.2 Isoetes engelmannii
GGCTCCAAGAAAGAGGGGTGTAAAATTCTGGAAAAGAGATGCTTAACAGACATTAGCAGCATGGATATTGACAAGGAAAAGATTACAGAAAGAAAGAAAAAGCGCCTAACCGACGAGAAAACTAAGATGCTAGATGTTCAACATGCTGGACAACAAGTTGAGATGCTGCTGAATGTTGAACAAGTTGGACAACAAGTTGAGAAAGATAAGTTGCTGGATGTTAAACAAGTTGAAGAACAAATTTCCGATGTTAAACAAGTTGAAGAACAAATTTTCAACTCTACCCTGATTGCAACTCTTGCTACTCAAGGACCTGACGTAACTGACATTCTTTTCTCTTCGCACTTCTCGGAGCTCTACAGTGCTGATTCAGAAGGGAATCTTAAAGTATGGAACTGCAATTCTGGTGCCTGTACTCGAACCTTTGCAATGGGCTCGAGAATTGGAGCAATGTTAGTCACTCCACTCTTCTTCTTTGTGGGTCTTACCAATCAGGTTATAGTTTCTAGTTCTACCACATCGACTCCATTCCCTATCGATGTTTCTCCACATGGTCAAGTGATGGCTCTAGGCCACTTAAAGGATTTCCTTTTGGTTGGATGTGAAGATGGCAGCATATTGGCATTTCAATACATCCCTGGAACGTGCGAGTTTCGACTGGAAGCCACACTTGTAGGGCACAAAGGAGCTGTTACATGTCTCACATCTACTGATTCTTTAGTTTGTTCTGGATCACAGGATGGTTCTATCAGGATTTGGCAACCTTGCAATTGGCAGTGCATGTATGTTCTTGAGGGCGTCCATTCCAAGCCCATATCATCTTTGTTACTTTGGGACTCTTACCTCATCTCATCTGGATTAGATGGTGATATCAATGCTTGGGTAACAACAGATGATGGTGTGCCTAAGGTACTGTACTCACATTCTGAGCCCGCTGATGCTCCTCTCAAATTTTCCATATCAATGGATTTGCAACAGCAGGTGCCGTATCTCTTATGTTCCTATAGCAGCGGCACAGCTCGAGTCTTCAAATCTTCCAAATCTTATGCAGACGAGCGCGATGTCAACTGCCAAAGATGTCACTGCTTTCTATATAGCCGAAACTGGCTTGTTTTCAGCACATAAAGGTGGGATTGTCAACGTTTGGCAACCTTCCATCTCCTTCCAACAATAATAGGAGATTACAACAACACCAGCATGATAAGTATTTTCGCTGCGGTTCATTATATGTTTGTAAACACGTTTCGAGTAGATAAGCTCTTCAATTTAAAGGGAACGTGTTTGAGACAGAAAAATGTACAGATAAAGCATGTTGCTCTTCAATTTAAAGGGAACGTGTTTGAGACAGAAAAATGTACAGATAAAGCATGTTGAAAGAGCACGGCACATGTTTGAAAGAGAAACAGAGACATGTAAAAAATTGTACAGTGAAGCATTTTTATTGATTGTTAGTGCCTTGCTGCAAAAGCAGCTTTAACATGCACAAACAGCTTTGGTTTTGTGCTGATATATCTTGTAAATATCGTGATGCTAACGAATGTGCTAGCAATCATTTTGGAATTCAATATTGATCCAATTTTCAAATTCTTTTGCACTTATAGTTCGTTGTTGTTGGTATTTTTGTTTTTATAAGAGCTAAATTACAAGAAATATGCATTTATAGTTGTAGCAGATCCATTGCATGTGGCTTTGTGAATTCATTGAATCTGGTTTCTGTTTCTAGGGCTGAAGTTGCAGTCCGTGTATAATTTGTGACTGAAGAATATATTCTGCTATTGGAGCTTAGCTATCAATTTGATTCAGAAGAGTAACATATTTGGCTTTAGAAGCTTCATATCCATATCACAAGATGCTTAGTCTTAATCACATCTACACCTCCTGCTTTAGAATGTGCAGTCAGATCTGGATGCAATTGCAAATCTTAGATCCAAAAAGTGTTGTCTTTTGTGAAAGGTCTAGATATATGCGTAGATATTTCAGGAATAAAGAAAACAAAAGCACATCATCCTCGGACTTCAATTTGTGCACTCAAAAGCACGCATTTTGTTATACCTTCCTGCTAAGGAGATGAGGGCAGGCAAAAATGCAGCACTTGTTGATAGAAGACCAGACTTGTTGATCAGCAAGTATGTTACTCTTGGTACGTTCAAGGATGAAGAAGTTGACAGTCCTAGGATGGGAAGAATAATGAAAATGCTGGGAAGAATTGTGGTTGTTGGAGAGATCAGAACGGAGCAACAGGATTTAGGGCTTAGAAGAGGGCTTTTCTCATACCAAGGCAAATTTTGCCTGCTTAAATTTCAGGTCGAAATTGTACAAAAGGTAAGCACTAGGTGGTTAGGATATTATATCAGATATATGTATGTATAGAGGGTTGTCCTTGGTTCCATCCCCTGTATGATAGAAAGCTAGCAGCACTTTTTCATGGAGCTGTTAGTGCTATAAGATTGATGACAGCAAAATCTCGTTTTTTTTACTTGTCTATGTCCATATTTTTACGGTGTACTCTGTTCTGGTAGATTATATGTGAAGAGCAAATCCCTTCTTACTTGATGTTGAACAAGATATATATATGTAATTTTTATGTAGATTTCAGTTGTTGGACGAGATTTTTCCCTGGTCAATCTATTCCCATTCGCATAAACAATGATGTGATGATGATATTAATGGACTAAAGTTTCTGATACAGCCTTTTGGTTGTCTAAAGACAAACCCTTAGCTCTCTGAGCACACTTCAGTGCTTTTATTGTATGGCGATGTACTAGAGTCACTTGTGTGCCTTTTATTATGGTGCATAAAGCGCTGAAAATTGCCTAACTTATACTAACTTCTGCTTGGAGTTTTTGCTTTGCTAGTCTTTTTTATGTCTAGCAGTTTTGGCTGGTTTTGGCTTCTCGTAGAATGCAGGTTTGTTACTTAGAAGAAGATTAGGTGTCAAGTTGTTGGTGCCATTAATCTATATCCCAGTTTTACCACTAAGTAAGACACAAAGAACTGTCTTATGTTGGTTTTTGATTGGAGGATCATCGTGATAAAACCCTCATCTGAAGCTTCCCTGCAGTAAGAATTGGATTGAAGACAGATTCTGTTTTGAAAGATAGGCTTTATGGCGGAGTAATTGGTGCAGCCATTCTTCATGGATTTTACTTTGCGTATCCAGTCTTTCATTGATATCCTAATAGATGTCGATTTATGGTTCTGATTATTATGCTCCTTAATTGATACGGAAAGGATATTGATACGAAGCTGCAGGGTAAGTTACCTCGGTTAATTTTGACATGCTTCCTCGAGGTTGTTCCCACAATACTGCAAGCACAAGTTTCAGTCTGAGTGTATAAGCACTTGGTTTGAATCGAATATTACATGCCCTTTGCGCCGCTGTAATGTTGAAAACGGCATATCAGAGGAAAAAGCATCAGTTACAAAGTAAACGTCAAACCAGAAGCTGCAAAGCTCTTGCAAAATTAAACATGGGCTGGATATGGCCGGAAATGAAAGGATGACTGCATGAAATTGCTCCATTTGCTAGCGAGAACATGCAGATCCGTTGAATAGATTGAAAAGGAATGAAAAGGAAGGAAAATTTGTCGATTTTTGCCGCAGGCACAGAACTGGGGATTTTGATAATTTAATAAAATACAGGGGCATTTCAATAATTTTGCGTAATTACAAGGGCTTTTTTATAAATTTTTCAATAATTTTGCATAAATACAAGGGCTTCTTTATAAATTACCCCATAGATCTACGAGTTACAATGTGTGTTCAAGGTTTGGACCTGCTGAAATGGTTATTACATGGCATCAATGAATGATTATAAACAAAATAAACGGTGTTGGGTATAGAGTGTAGACCTTTGGCGACCTTCCATGGACTCATGAAATTTGGCGGAAGGCACCGAATTTCCAACATGCCTGGGGCTGGGGCTGGAAGGTTGGCTATTCTTTTGGCAACAGTCTATGTCCCCATTAATCTTATAATTTCCTCCAGGGCTCGGTCCTGAAGGAGGAGTTGTAGCATCAAATCTCATCTTGTTGTTTGGTAGCCTCCCATTTACACATTGCAGCAACGAATTTATCCCCAATAATGTCAACAGGACTAACGTGTAGGAACTCCTCATGATTTGAATTGTGTATCAGTTGTGCAGACAGATGAATGCAAGATCGATATGTTGGTTTTGTCTCTGTTAGGAAGCTTTTATATAGCGCTTTATATATAAAAGAGTGAGAAACCCCAGTGGAAAGAGCCGATTAGATTGTCAAATACGTTCTGACACTGTGGTGACAGAATGAAGATTTCTGCCGTGTAGGTGAATGAAATCCATTTGGTCTTAACACGTATTTTAAGATGAGCATCTCCAGGTCCAAGAAATTAAAGACTGTCCCTTGATCTAACAATTCACATTTTGTATCTATTGTGGCCATACAAACATATATAATGTACCCCCAGCAATTATACAAACATAAATATTGTCCCCTATAGACCTTTTGATGTACATGCAGTCAAAATGCTACCTTATTTGGATTCTCTCCGTGCACATGCATTTGCTAGAAATACTGCAAGGCTTCATTTCCATGTTTTTCGTGCAAATATCCTGTATTTATAGTAGTCCAAGCTACCACACTTGGCATTATGCCTTCATGCTGGCGTAGCATGAACACCGCGACAATTATAATGTTCTAAGAAATCACATTTCTATAGCAAAGATTGATAAACATCTTGAGAGCATCTTCTAAAATTTCACCTATGTGATGTATTTTGAAAACTAAGTTCACCACATATATATCCCATTTAAAATCATAATTCATAATTGAGCATGTGGTCTCTTGCAATCCGCCATGGCCTTGGCTCTAGAAAACCATTTATATCCATCATACAGTTCTAAGCTGATGACAAATGGATTCTGCTTTGCATTGGCAGAATCCTGTTGAGGCTCAAGCTAGGTAGTCAGTATTCTGCTTGGGTTTTTTTGTTTTGTTTTGAGAAGCCGATTGAAACTTGTGCTTTTGAGGATTTTATTAAGCACCAAGGATGCATGAGGATGATGTGGCATGAAATTAAGCTATCTTATGTCTCTACTTAATCCTTGGTTGTTTACATGGTTCTAGACATTTTAGGAAGTGACTGTACATTCCTTAAAATTTGTATGCATGATCAAATGACTATCATATTTATTTCTAGTATCTTACTAGAAACATAATAAAGTCCATGATATCTTAGTTTAATCAGTGCAGTTCACAGTGATGCTGGAATAGGCCTCTGCATCCCTTCACATCTCTTTATCTGGGCATTCTAATCTTCGGCTTTATTTCTTGTGGGATCTTGCATTCATAGAGCAAAGATGAATGCGAAGTTAGCGAGGCAAGCCAACACAAAATATGCGTTCTAAGAGAACTTCTACGTTCTCTAAGAGTTATCTCTTATATATAAATAGAGATAGTTTGAAGGAGGGCCTACATGGACATATTTTGCCCCATTCACCATAATTACTTAGAGATTGGCTTTGTGGTACGGCAATGTTGGCCTTTTAAATGAGAAGAGCCACCATAATAATCATTTTAGTGTAATGTTATGATATGCTATCGTATCAAGGTATCACAAACTTGAAGGGCATATAATTGTATTTGTGAGCATAGCTATGCCAGACAACGTATTGGTAGATGCTCGCAAGTGTTGGTTGGCTTGAATGTTGCGAATCCATGAGACGAGTAAAAGAAATTTGGAGTTTGATCTAGAAGGTATGAATGCATGTCATTTGGTTACTCTGCTAAGAGCAAAACTGCCAACACAATTGGTTCAATGTAATATAACATTGAATTTGATAGTTTTCAGTACTTATTTGTTCTGTTTACTCCTTTATAATTTCCTTGAAAGATATAGCCTGCAGCTATCTACATATGTAGAGATGAATGCATGGATATCTCACAGAGGTTTTTATGTTCCTTCTCTTTGCAGATGGAAATGATTTTAAGACAAGCTCTAGTTATGTATATGTGCTTGATCATATTAGCCCAAATATGAATCTAAAAAATGCTATTTATTGCGTATTGCAGTCGAACAGAGTGCATTGTATTGTTGTCTTTCATGTTTTTACAAACTACATGTCAAAAAGATATCATTGCACCCATGGTGAGCCTTATGTCTCAGTAGTCTGGATAGTGTACCATTCTTAAATCCGCTCTAAAAAACAAGGAAACTATGGTTTGAATAATTCTGTTCATGCACATAGAAAAGCGTGTTGCAATGCTGCTAATGCTGCCATAAATAAGAAAATATTATCTTATTGAATACAGATCTAAGCGCACTAATACTTGAGTCAGGCTAGAAGTTGGTCATGTATTTGCAATAAACAAGTACATCTTTAGAGCAGTGCAATGTTTAAAGTTACCCTAATGCTTGTATTTAAGTTTGCCTTATTACTGTGTTTCGTGCTGGATTCTTGCCTTATATAAAATAATATGATTTTTATGCTAAGAAACTTTGGAGCTCCTTGACATCAATGAGTCAAGGGTTGCTGCATCAATGAAGGAAAAATGCTCCTCCTTTTTTCTTGCTGACGAATGCAGTTGGCAAAAGTTTATAATTGTGTCAGCAGATCAGGACACTAATGAAAGGAACATGCTCTACTTGTTTGTTCTTACTGTATTTATCTCGTTGCTTAAGGCTTCATCTGATGGAACTCAATAAATGATGTGGTTGCTTCACTTGTTTCGAAATTTGCAGTTCTCGGTTTATAAGGTGAAGATTTTTGTGAACAATTCAGGAGCTGTAGACTTGATTAAAGAATCTAAATATCATCGTCCAACAAAGCACTTAGATCTTAAGTTTGTTTCGTTGGGGACCAACTTCAAAATGGTCTTCTGGATTTACAGTATTGTGTTACCACTCTATAGTGGACAGATAGTCTTACTAAACCACATATAAAAGCAAAGATGGGGCAGATGAAGTTAATAAGCTGCCACAAGAGCTACGACTCAACTTTCATTTTCTATTCATGTTCTCTTGTTCATGTTTTTTTTTTCCATGTTAGAGCAATGTTCCGCAAGGGGTGTTAAACATAATGAATTGTTGCCTAACATGCCACGTGTTAGCATGTCCTGCATGTGCCATGTCAGCATATAACTATTTAGTCATCTATCTGCTACAAATATAACAACCTAATTTTTTCTGAATAAAGAAAATATCATTTTGGCGCATCTAACCTTTCCTACTCAATTCATCAAGCATTCATACAAATATTTCTAGTTTGTTATGACTGTTGTTTTTCCGCTATATCTAATATCTAAGCATCCAGTTTAAATAATCTTGTAAAATCAGCAATCATCCCCATTGCAAACATGTTGTCCTTCTAAAATATTATCATGTTTCAAAAGACCATGTCCCGCTAAATACTGCTGCCATTTCTTCAGGATAAATTAGCTCTCCATCTCTATCGGTTGCCTCTACTACAATTTTTTGGAAACACAAGCTCATCTAATGGGTCATTAATAATTGTAAACTTTTCAAGATCTCAAATCTAGCAAGCTTATCTAGCCACATCCAATGCTTTCGATAGAAAAGTTACACTCTCATGGTATTGTATTTGTTGTCTCACGATTGTGCCTAGTTGCATATCTTGACGTGTTCTCGTCTTATATCCTACATGAAGTTATAATTTAGCTGTAGATGTTTTTCTTGATGCAATTGCATTGTAGATATTTTGCTTGGTACACATTTTTATGTAGTTTAGAAGTGACCCCATTACAAGTAGCACACTTTTGTGTTGAAGATAGATACATAATTTATTAGTATATTTGGCTATTATAGTGAAGTCAGTAAGCTACTCAATTAGCTTTTACTTCCATCTTTCTGAACATAGGTTAGAGAAAACTTTGATGGTGATGCAAGAATTGGGAGGGGAATGATGGACCTACAATAAACACAACTTATACTTGCATGGTTGCATTACATTATTTTGAATGGATAGACCATGAGAGCATACCGTCTGACAAGTTTACATTCTTAGGTGTCTTAAAAAACTTGTGGTACACTAGGTGCAATAGAACGAGGCAAACATGTTCATAAACAAGGTTTCACTTAGACCACATTTAACTCAACTAATGTACTAGATCGAGAAATCCATAATGGCAATGACAAGAAGAAATGATATAAGCACTAGGAAGATCTTTTTAATATTTAATCGAACCAACAAGCTACAACAACAAATGGAAATGTTACGTGTGCATCTTAAGGAAATGAAAATGTATCGCAAGAAACTTAAAAAAGAATAGCATTTTGGGCAATGTGGCAATGCTCAAGATGTAGTACCTTCGACTTGTTCAGCAACAAAACCAATTACTCTTCCAGCATAATTTACTGAGAATTTTCCAGTTGGTAGCTTGACCTGCAGCATGGCACGAGGTCCCAAGGGGTCTTGGAGCATTGTTTAGTAAGTTGTTCCATCTTCTATGTCAAGCAGTTTGTCTACCATTGAGCTAGTTACATGCACACGAACTGGACTGCTTCAGCTCTGCAAACATGTCCTCTTTATCAAGCCAAAATTGCAATGTTGCAACGTCATTGGAATCCTTACCGTCAGCAATTCAAAGCACTAGATATGGATTTGAATCATCCAAACCTACACTCGTTGCATGGATATATCTGCTCAATGGTGGCGGCTTTTGCTTGAAAGTAGCTAGATAAATTTTGAGGGTCGGCATCAAGTTGAATACAATTGATTGCATTTGAATAGTTCGCACTATTGTATCTGGGACGATCTTGATGACTTTGACACAGTCACCGTACGGGAACTTGCGGTTTATAGGGCCAACGCCGTACTGCTTTATTGATATCCAATTTCCTGGGTGCATGTACTCTTGGATTCTACGACCATAGCCATAACATCAACCACGTCCGCTGACAGAATAGAGAATTTAGAAGCAGTGGTGCTCCTGTCTATGTTACCATACTGGCATAGTACGAGGACATGAATTTCGTTTGACTTCGTTTGGGTGAGCATAATTAAGTTTTGAAGTGAGTGCAACCACTTTTGAGGTGGTTCAAGGTCTTCTACTGCAACGTTTCTTCGTTTTGTTGCATATATTCATGTCCTATGGAATTCTCATTTGCAACAGGCACGGGCTCGAGAGCTTGTTTTTTAATCACAGTGGATGAAGAAGGTAACAAGTGGATTGCTTCATCAGATATTGCATAACTTGGCAAGTCTGCCAATTGAGGGTCATTGGATTCAGTAGGAGCAGGCATAAAGGAGCTTGCCATTGCAAGTCCAAGTCGTTTGGAGATGGAAGTTCTGAGGTAGTCGAAGAGGTCGTTTGGTAATAACGTCTAAAAAAGGATCATGGCCTATCAAGACATAACAATCTTAGAATAAACTATATTCAATTTTTGAGAACCTAAAAGAGCGCGCTACATACTTTATTGGCTGCCCCTTACATATCAATAGCTCCATATGTGAGCTGGTATATCAAAATTTAGAGGATCTAAAAGCGCACGGTGCATTCTTTTTCGGTCCTTACATGGCTTCCAATGCTCCCTCAAATGGCTCCGTATCTATGCATTTAAGACAAACTATTTCAAAAGGAATGAAGGAGCTGCAAAAACTGGTCCCAACTGGCTTCAAATATGGTACATTTTTAATGATCTTACATTGATCTTAGCATGGCAGAGCATCAACATGACGATCTATCTTAAAATCCTGCCGTTTTGTCTCACTCGGCTCCTTCCCTTGCGTGTTGGCTCTTGTGAAGATGAGATGTTAATTTTGTTCGATGTGGCTACTGATGCTGCTTCAGATAACCCACATTGTTAGGGCACTTCCAAGCTTGGTTTTGAGTGTCTACTTCATTCAGCATCTAGTCTAACTAAACATTAAATTAATATCATGTGGCCAGCAAGAGGACCTGGTACCATACTCATAAGTCTGAGGCATTGTTTAGTGATCTTTAGCTTGCTCTTTGAGTCTTTCTATATTTTCCTTACATTCTAACTACCAGCACATGTTCATATTAATAGTTTGCCTATAACATGCTGCCTTAGATGCCATCTCATGGAGTTTTCTACAGTGGTTATTCTATGGTCATATTTTCTTTTGGTAGTCCATTCAGAACAATTCTTTCTTGGTCATAGGTAGTTGTGCTATCATTAACAAACATTCCTACTAGAGCTACTTAGGTCTTTCCTGGTCATATACCTTTTATCTTGTCACGAGTGCCTCCTGCATACGTTCTTTTGCTTTTGGAATGGAGTTTGTGCAGGGCAACTCATTTCGTATGATGTTGCAGTATGCTTTGTTAAATTGCATGTGAAAGTTTATGTTGTTCCACATGATAGTGTGATGTTCATTGTGCAAATTAATAAGACAAGGTTTATTAGACACCTGGTGAGTGTCCAAGTTTTTTTTTAAGGTTGCTCTCGCAAGTGTTATTCATAATTTCATGCACTGCAGACGGTTATGCGACAATATGTGATGTACTTGCCTCTTTCTAGGGGGACGATCTATATCGAAGGGCTTCATGGTTCTTTTTCCTTTTTTTTTTTTTTTTTTGAAGAACTTATCTCAATAAAT